>JANVCF010187446.1:0-10226 GCA_025388745.1 Hydrozoanthus gracilis
TCCGGTAATGACGTCATAACCCAGTCCCCTTAAAACGCGGTCGTGAAGCAACAAAACTTGAACTTCAAATGAGTATATATCTCAAAATATTCTTTTCTTAAACGTCCTTAGTTTCCAAACACTTTTAGTGGTAAGAAAAACAATTGTTAGTGTTCTAGGCACTTTAACAACGAACAGTTGAATTCTTACTGTTGATGAGAGCTGAGTCCATCCGCTGACCGGTAGGCGGCCAATCACAATCAAGGGAAGAACCTTGTGCGGCAGGATAGGAGAGTTCTCTTGGGCAGCATAACCGTGGGCAAAGACCTGAAGTTTAGAACAACACAAGCCTTATATTAGAACCCCATGAAATAGTTATATGTAACTTTTTAAGACCGATGTTCAACTGAAAAAGGTCACTGCACTGCAATTAGTGTTTATATCCAAGGCAACCAACAATCACAACGTAAAACACACCCGTTTTTAATCCCAACCCCCCGTAATATATTAAGCTTATGATTTGCCAAAGGATAAAACGCCACCCGGATATATCCCCCCCCCCCCTTCCCCGTCCCACTTTCCCCGTTTCCAAGACCGTCCATTGTATAAGTGCATTCCTTTTGCATTTGCATTGTTTTTAAAACATCAAAAAAAGTTGTAGGCCTTGGAGTTTTGAACAATAATACGGAGTTTGTTACAATGCTACCGAGATTAGGCTGTCTCGCGACTAACAGGCAACCCAACAATGTTTCTTTACGGCTTTGACACTGTTAATAGCGTTCCGACCAGTTCTTTTATCAAATATTAAAGTGTTTTATAGAAGTTTTGAGATGAATTCTCCGGTTATTGTTACTAGCTTTGTTAGCAATAATTTGTTTCGCAAAAACATTTTATCTCGTTTACCTGAAACAATTCTTTTATATATTCCATTTATAAGCCCGCCTGGATATGACCACCCCCGCCCCCCCCCCTCCTCCCGTCTCTCGTTCATTAATCTACCCAAGGGCTTTAATGGCGAATGACTTTACGGTCTGTTGTTATCAAGTACAACTAGTCATTTAGACAACTCAAATGACAAACTTGGCTGAGTGATTCAAAGGCTGGTAAACTAGGCAAAATTCGAGCAAGAATTTCTTCCCTAAGGAAAGACTTATTTAAAAGTTCTTATAAAGTGCTGTTTAGATTTTCCACAGAATGAACCGTGTCAACTCCAAAATAACAGCTCAAATCATTCTCGCTAAAATTGGAAACAAGATCATAGCTTTAGGTTAGAAATTTATCCCGGGGTTAGTGCCAATTGGACTTTGAATAACTGGGCCCTGTTTGGTCAAATTCCCATTTATTGTCTAAAGAATCACTAATAAATTCATGCATGAGTGCAACAATACTTACGAATTTTTGATGGGCGTCGATGGTTGAGTCATAAAGTGCGCGAAGAACAGTACTCACAGGCTGATTTCCTGAGGGAGGGAGGGAAGTTGGTGACGCTGGCTTGATGTGGGCACTCGTTCCCATTAATGCTAACCACACATAGACTAAGGTCGTAGTACAAGGAACTAAGGGGAAAAAGATATATAAGTATCGTGTTTCCTCTTTTATTGTATATGAATATCCAATACACTGTTAATATTTCCTCTTCCATTATATAACATTTTATAAGCTACGCGAGGTTTGGCTTCCATTCATGTAACATGTGTTGCGGAACCATGGGACGGGGGGGAGGGGGGGGATAATTTGGTTTTGCTTTTGCTTAGAAGATTCAAATATTACACTTTCCACTGTATCCACCTTCCCCTTCCCCCTGAAATGATTTTTGCTCCCCCCGCCCATGCATAAGCTGTTCAAGTTGATGGTTTTCAAATTGGATTAAAAATGTGTTAGTTGAAGGAGGAAGGATGGGAAATGAGGGGCTACTGTAAGCTGGCATTGTCTTCTAAGGCTGTTTGTCCTAACACTTTAGAAAACGCAGTGGTTGCGTGCCTTTAATCCTTTTATAAGCAAGCACATGATACAATACAAATCATAAACTAGGACTTCGCGCCTATCCCACTGCCATAATGTTCTTCCAAGAAACAAGCATTTTCACGACGTTGACTTTTAAGTCGAAAAACGTAAGGTTCTTGAGAATTTTAAAATTCTTAATATCAAAATTTAAAACTGTTCAGTATTGTTGATTCGAAAGTTTATTAGCTTGGTTAAATACTGTGGAACAACTGTTTTTATCTCAAACTTTTTCTTCTCAGAAAAAAAAACACTGAAGCTTCTGAATTGAACCCAAGTCCCTCAGGCTACCGGTCAGACGCTGTAGTCACTGAGCTACAGGAACTCACACGGGGAACAGGTAGCATAATTTGGTTCTTAATATGATTTGCTAACTGTTTTGCTAAAAGGCACCTTTTACAAAATTGATCAATGCTGAATACAGAGTGTAATAATAGCACTATCTCCACTGAATATGTGCTTGGGGAACCTGTGATTAAGCGTGCTCGTCTTATCTTTCTCGTGCTTCTCGAAACACATCCAAGTATTCGATCGACAATTTTTCTAGTCTAGTTAAAATGGCTTTGGAACATAGTTCATTGCATCAGAGTCAGCACAAGGAACAAACTAACTAACAGAATTCAACATTCCTGGCAACATTAATTGTTCAACAGCTCTAAAAGACAAAAAAGAGATGAAAAATAACCAAACTGTTGTACTTACACATTTTCCTAAAATTTCCGAAATTTGTGTTTGAGTCTTTCGAACTTCTTTAGAAAAGGTCAGTTTTAGTTGTGGAGTAACTCATTGCGACTGCCTTTTTATACAATTTGAAAGAGGGGAGAGAACGTAAACAATATGACGTCACAGGGCTGTTTATATGTTTTGCTCATAGCGTGAATCGTCTAAGATTGTACTCACAACAGTTTTTGTGACGGAACTCAGCTAAAAATATATCCCACAAATCAAAAAAATGAATCGCGGTTTGCATTAAACGCTTGCCAATTGGTTAGTTACTTAAGAGTTATTTTTTCATTTCTCATTTAATAAGACATATTTAACTGATTAGGGGAATCAAAACTAAGCATTAGGCAAATGTTTTAATTTGTGCTAGACAATTAAATGAGTCACCGTTAAGTAATATGACAGAAATGATTGTACTTTAACGTATTTCTACCGTTCCCCAGCTGTCTATGTATCGTGGGATCGAAAACAAAAAACGTAACTTTTTCATCCCAATGTTAATCTTTTTCTTCAAGTGAGAAAACTCAACAACAGTAAATACTCAACAAAGGTTTCATCAGCTATCATTTTCATGTATAATCATTCCCTTTTAACAGGCACGTAAAACTTTTTTTAGTTCCGTTTCATTCCGTTGCCTTCTAAACATCTTCTGTATTGTAACAATTAACAGTTGTACAAGGAAGGAAAACTGACAGAAATAGCAGTATAAGGAAGGGTGCAGGAATAGAACTCTTTATATAATGGTTTACAAGACCCCGCGCACTTTACAGCTCTTTACAAACTAAAGATTGACTGTCGAGTGAAAGCTGTGACAGATCGAGAATTATTTCAAATGCATGAAAACAACTTTTACAATAAGTGAAATGATACAGAAAAGAGCATACATCCAAATTAAACTGTCCCAATACCTTGAAAAAATTACATTAAAAATGATTGTAGGTAAAACAGCGGTTATGATGATCAAAATTTGTTTCTAAACAGTTGTTTTAAAAGTTGCGAGTCATTGAATTGTTTCTATATCCAAAGGCCGGATGGTGTGGTTCCAAATCGTGAGTTACGAGAAAGTCTTTCGCTATTAACAGCGGGATAAGTATTTCACTTTATTTTGACATATATATAAACCTCGTTAATGTTCTTAACCAGTCATATATTATTTTGTTATTTTGAAACTGGTCACAACCATGAGTAATTGTTTCGAAATCAACAAAATTAAAACGGAAGCATTAAGCCAACATATTTTGTACCGACAGGTTCATGAAGTCAAATGGATTTGTAATCACACGTTGTGAATTCACTGAGATAAAGAACATAACTCACAAGAAGATAAGTAAAAAATACACATCATATAAAACACTTTTCATGTGTTACAGGTGTGTAATAATGATATTTCTGTGTATCAGCACTGTTTGCGAACCAAAATTTACTTTCGGGTACATTAGAGTCTTGTGCATTTTCCATCTATTATCATTGAACTTCCGGGACAAACCATTGATTTGTTTTGGCTTTTAGTGCCTGTATTGATTATTACGTTTTTTAGAATTGTCGCGTTCGGCGATACATCACAGTTTGCTAAAAGGGGATCAGACCAAAATTCTCTATTATTAGCTAATAACTGAATCGAGACATTTCTTGAATTTCAATTTAAGTTAAAACAGCTAACACTTTGGACATATGACAGCAGAATACTTAAAAAGTCTTGATACTCCGTGTTTCTTTACATTGTCAGATTCTTGAAAATTCCAATATCCCAATAAGATATTTTCTGAGTGCTTTCTGTTCCTTTTTGGAAAAACAAAATATTCCGCATTCCGTATTTCTTATATATAAGAAACATATGTATGTAGTTTCCATACAATAGTCATTACACAATATTCTGCTTATAGCGCCGTAGACTTTGAGGTAAGTTTCTTTAATCTATCAAAACCTCCCTAGCAGAGCTGGGATATTTACACTTGTCACGCTTGTCGCAGAAGATATACATTGTCATTGTTTTTAAGAATCTGTTGCAGTTTATGCTAAAGTTTGAAATAACAACGTCACAAAACACTTTGTCGCACTTTGTCGCTTATACAGTGCAATATTTTTCCAAAAACGATTTTTAACACGTCCTTGATAATCAAATGAAGCTTCTAAGGGTTGTAAATTCGATTAGGCACGCTTTATGCGCCGTCATGGTGGTACAAACTAAATACCTTAAGTATATTCCCTTATTCATGGTACTTACGAAACTTTTGAAGCAGTTTGAATATCGAAAGCTGGGAAAACATAGTTATTTTTTTGCTGACAGTCGCATTTGATGTTGAGTTTTTTCTTGAGTTCTAAATAGCATTTATAAAAAAAAACTTTTAACACATGTACATATTGGTTGCCACTTTAGGATCATTCTCAAAGAGTACAATATTTTTTTTTTGAGTGTCAGCTAATTGCCTGATGTGTTCAAAATTTTTCTTATTAAACTTTCAGTGATTAAATCATCGGCAATCGTTTCATAATCCGATATATTTTGCTCGAATGATGTTCATAAAAAAATTGATTATTTCTAACAAAACCTCTTTGTTGGACTTAAAAAAACGTTTGAAAAACAGATTGGACTGGGAAAACTTTTGACCACTTGAGAGATTTTTTGTTTGCCGTGCTTTAGAACTGAAAGCGTAACCAGTATTACTTTTATTTCAAAAATCATTTCTTTATATCTAGAATTTTTCTTACCGTAACCTCCTGATCTTAATGTTCGCTTTGACGTAATCATTTTTCCAAATTTTCAGCCACAACCAGACAATAGGGTTGATAGTCAGTCCTCTAAAGCTTTCAAAAAGACTACCAAAGTTTTCTCAACTGCCGCTGGAAATAAAACATTTTTTGTTGTAGAAGACAGAAATCAGGAAAAATGGTAAAGAAGTCAATATCAATAAACACGAAATCTCACCTCAAATTGACTAGAATGAAGAACGGTTTTACACTCCTTGATCGTCTTTTGTGATGTTCAGTCTCAAAGATCTTATCTCAGTTTGAAGTATTACTAAATGACGACAATTAACCGCTTTTTATCATATTTGACACCTGTATTGGCTTAATAAATGGCGTGGTTATAATAATGATAAATAAGTAGTGTAACAAACTAGGTACAGTAAAAACCACATGAACAGCCTTAGGTTGAACGTCTATATCAACTATTGAATAATTCTAAACTTGAGAAATTTATATTCTACCTATATTTTTAGTTAAATAATTCTTATTTTTTTCCTCGATGTTAATGTAATTTTTGTGGTTACTTTTTTTCTGCTCCATTTTATGTGCTTTTTCGTGTAAACACCTTTTTGACGAGGAGGCGGCGTGGCTGCTGACACAGTGATGTTAGGCGGCCTGTAAAATTGCCTTAACTCTCGATGGCCCCTGTTGTAACCTCATCATGTACCACGCTTTACAAATGAAGGGGCACAACCAAGTATGGGGCAAAGGAACCGCATGCCTTTCCTAAAACAAGAAAATTTTTGTGTTCATTAATATAATGTCAAAGATGAAAACATTTTCCGGTATTTTGCATTTTCTTCCTTACCAATTATATATATTAAATTGAAGCATTAGTGCTTAAAATTTTCATCAGAACCCCAAAATCGGATTGAAAATATTATCAAGTCTGTGAAACAGGTCTATTTTCTCACTGTTCTGGTTGCGCTTCACGGCACACTTCGTAGTTACTTTCCAAACATTTGTCACTCTCTCGATCGTCGTTTTTCTTGCGGAAATAGTATAAACAAACCTAACTTTCTAACTAACAATTCTTTTCCCCAGGAAAGATTAAGAAAAAGTCTCTAGTGATGAGAAAACCACTCTCATCGTCTAAATAAACCATTCCTATATCCAGAATAGTACGTCGAAATAGCTAGAACTCCCTACAAGGCTGCATTGTTATATGTTTGACATAGTATACTAGCATAACAAATTAGATTAAAGCGATGCATGACACAAAAAAAAAACATACTTTTAGGTTCTTGAGTGCTTTTTATTAGCTTCAAACTTTGTTAATTTCTGTCATTGTTTAAATTGTACAATATTTTGACGTTTTTTGATGGAGCAATCATTTAAACTGTTCACCATCTCGTGTTGCGAGAGCAGCGTGTAGGACATGCACACGTGCACTAGTTCTATTGGACAGCCCCACTGACTGTGCATCGATCGGAACTGGCACAAGCATTGAGGTAAAACTTCCTGCTGAATTCCTGTCAAAATAATCTCTCACTTTCTACCTCGAATATCAAACAAAAACGAGACCTTTTAAATGAAATTCTAAACTGCAAAATTAGAAACATTTAAGGATATCTGTGGCTGAAATTTAAAAGTAAAAGAATATAGTCTCAAGAGAATTTCGTTATATAAACAAAATAGATTTACATGCATAATGAATATACCTAAAAAGAAAAATGATATTCAAGGATAGTACATAAAAAAATTGTGCAAATTTGATAAAAACAAATTATTTGAGTGTTTTCGAAAACCGTTAGAAAGCTGTTGCGTGACTAGGTTTAATTTACATGCATAGCTCACTGAGATTGTTTTTGGTATACTTTCCTGAAAAAACTGCATTTCCAGCTTTATACTTTCTAAAACAAACAAACGCGTATTGAAAAAGAAGATGAGTTGAAGAAGGAAAACGTCAAGAAAGTAACAAAAATTAGATAATTCTAGAGCTTTTTAAGAAGAACCCTTTTCCTGCAATGACACAAACTGAAGCGTAGGAAGGAGTAATGAACAAAACAACTACGCGAGTGACAACTCTTTGTGTTGCTGCAGGGAAGTCCACGCTCAAAAGAATCAGATCTAGCTAATTTGAAATAATTAACTTGAATTGATGTTTTTGTTTGAGCCCATATAATGAGAAACAAGGAGATGATATATTTCATATATTTTTGTGAGTGACAAATTCATAGTGGAGAAGATGCGAAGACAACACATTTCAGAATTCTTCAATATTTACGTCTATAATTATTCAAACAAAGGGAGCAATTGTATACTGTTAAGTTAAAACTGAGACAATATTTTTTTGACGTTATTTAGGTTATTTTTGCAAGAACACCTATTTTTGGTTCTAGCGTGGGGTTTCTCGGCTACAAGACGATTTCAGGATTATTTTTATATACTGACTAGGGCTGCATGTGTGTGTGTATTATTAAGTGCACGAACAGCCCCACTATTTCAACCAAAGTGTATAGTATATTCTAATATTTCCGAATAGATGAACAAGTGTCCCTTAACCTTAGTATTTTCAAATACGAACGATCTCGAAAGGAACATTGTATTTGACGTTTTGCAATTGACCTATCACAGGGGAAGAAAGACTGTTAAAATGTGTTCCACAAGAATCCCCCTAGCAATATATATAACCGTGTCCTTACGTTTTTGGGCTTATAAGAAAATCTTCTTAAAATTTAAAAGGAAAAGCAGATATAAAAAGAGAACGCTGTGCTTCTTAAAATGCACGAAACATGCATTTAACATTATAAAGTAAGTAGCTAAGGCTCTCAAAACGAGGCTCGAGTCACCAAAACTGACGTGCATCGAGAACCCAAACAAAGATTTCGGGTTTGCAAATCGCAAAACTTAAGAAACAACAAACTTTTTTTTTATATTACAAAAAATCACTAGGAGCCGGATACTGCGCTTCTTAAAGATCTGCAACACCCAAGGACTTTTTTCCTAATCAATGAAATAGGTTTCGACTTTGAAGTGTTATCGGCTAGAAACAAAACTATATATAACTAGGTTTTAATTAAACTTGTTTTGATTGGTTGAGTCTTAATGGATGGTGGTCGTTTGTTTATAAAAACTCAAAAATTATGATTGACAAATGTCGCAGTAAGAAAGCTGTCTTTTCTCAGAATTTCTGTTGAGTCCACAGGTTCAAAGCGACATCATGATCATCCGTTGCGCTACTCTCAAACAACAGAACGCATCTTACCATTTGGTCGTATGACTGAATATAGACTTGTCATAACTTTAATTTATCATGCATGATTATATGTGCCTTTGCTGGGCAACACTTCCTGTCAATCTTCTATATATATAGCTTTCTAAATTTTTTGAAACTATATATATATATGTATATGCTGTCGTCACTACAGCACTTGAAAACCAACATGTTATAACCAGTGCTCCTTACAATAACAAAAACGGCAACTGTATTTCACATAGCTTTGTAAATAATTCATCTAATAGGATTTGATATTTTTAGGGTATTTTTGTTGTTTTCTTGATGTAAAAACAAACAAAGAATTGCGCATGTGCGAGTACATCTTCATATTTCCTTGTAGAGTTTTCTAGAAACTACTTGATGGCTTTTCGTTACGTTAAAGCGAATAACTAAAGCTAATGTCTGGCCAAGACAAAAATTGCAAAAAGCGGCTCGTTTAACTTTATAGAAAAACAAAAGAAAGCATTAAAGTCAAAGTTTTTCAAGATCAGAAATTTTGAAAACTGCTTTGCAAATAAGATGACTTCTGTTAGATCATAATTTTTTGCGACAGTTGATAAGCGGACAAACCGACAGAAAACCTTAAAATTTGTTTCCAAAAAGATAAGTCAAACTATTTCTACTGTGATTATTTCTAGAAAGGTTTCATATCCACAATGATTTGCTTCGAAATAATGACCATTTAGAGCTCACTCTTAATTTAGTTTATAGAATTACTAACAGTCATAAATAACAGACAAAAAAAATAACAAAAAGAGTAGATTGCTGTTTGGCAAACGCGATCCGGACGCAAATTAATCAGTTTCTAATTGGTATGAAACACTGAATAATTTTGCTGTGGGGGAAATATTAATCCCCCGTTTCATTATAATAATTTCAACCGCCCGTTTCACTATAATTGGTTTTGAATAACTTGGGTAACTGCAAGCAATTTAAAGTGCTTTATACATCTATAGCTTGGAGCGGAAACTGTTCTGTGTCGTGGCTCAGAATTAATGGTCACACACAAAAATTGTTTTTTTCAACCTAAATTCAAGCCTTCATGATAACGTTTTAGTCTTTAATCTAATGTTTAACTTGACACATATAGGATTACCAAAAAAAATTCTGCAAGTCTTTAAGAGCCGTTCTATGGTAAATGGCTTTTTTCTTCATTTCTTGTTTTTGAATTTTGAAAACAAAAGTTCAAGAAATATACAAATTATTTTGTTCCTACAGTTATTTATGTTGTATTACATTGTATTATGTCAATATATTATTCAGTAATATCATTATTATGTTTTATAAAATAACCCAATTAGTACGCTCGCTTTGATTGGTCGAGAGCGCAGAAAAAAACTTAAACTGTAAGAGAGCACACGGAATAGTTTGGCAAGAGTCACATAACACTGACAATCAGCCGCCATTTTTATTGCTTGCAAATAACCAGTTTATTTTATCGTAGAAAACATGTTAGCCAATGAAAACATACAAAATTGTAATTCAAATCTGATACAAAATAAAAACGAGCCTATTTAGGTATTAAACTTGGAAACCAAAAACAAAAAGATGCGGT
>JANVCF010187457.1:0-10223 GCA_025388745.1 Hydrozoanthus gracilis
TGCATTACCCTACCAAACATGAAAGTATGAGAGAAATCAATTTTTTAAGGTTTGCCGCGGATTTTTAGTTTTGTTTGGTTTTTATGGACACTCACTCTTAAGTACAATCTAGAAACTAACACAAAATATTCAACGCAACCAAATTTTGGATGTCTACTAGGAAGGACACCTGCTGGGCAAATCATTGACAACTTTTTTGACCAAAGTTATGTAGTAGTTATTTTCAGTTTAGATAAAACAGTCTTTCAAGTAGGGTAAACTAAGAAAATCTAGTCATGACTGAACGGGTTTCACGGCGCTGTTTCCGTTCCAGAGCACTTTTAAGCATTACCAACGCTTTGAGAGAAAAGGTTTGCCGCATAATTTTTATTGCTTCTTGTGCATGCTATCTCCCATTTTATTCCAAATGGTGAAAAATCTTTGGCGATGAAACAGAAGAAAGTTAAGACACTCGTTTAAGCTGTTTACATCTTTGGTTTCTTGTTTCCTTTTCCTAAGCTGAGCATGTTCTCGTCACGTGGAACGGCAAACTTTCGGGTTTCTTAGGTTTCTTCACTTAGTGTAAAGCTAGTTGTTTATACTCCTTCAGATTGTGTTACAGAGCTGCATCAGTCTCCTTGCCTGTGCAAAGCATATAGGCTCTCAGACAAGTACCTTGTACCAAACAGTAACAGTCTCACCTTAGACAGGAATCAGTAAAGCTTTACGTATTAAGATTGTCAACTCAAAAAATAGTTGCTTTTTTCTTTAAAGGAAGATGGGGAAGCTCTATCTAATCTGTGTAGTATTTTTTGTAAATATCGCTGGTCGTGGAAACGCATGCGCAGAACGGTCGGTCATCACCATCAAAGGACCTGTAGTAAAAAACGTGCACAACGTTTCTTGAAGTTTACTTGGTAAAGTGAATAAAGAATTTGTTTAAAGAACTGAATATTTAGTGTTAACGGTTAATAAACGCCTTCATTATCCTGACAAAAAGGGCACAGGGCCCGCCTAAACAATTGATTTTATATTCCACTTGTCCTGTGACTCCGACTGAAAAAAAGTCAAGCATTTTTCTGTTTCGCCACTGCTACTCTAAGTTATTTGGTCTTAAATGTTTCTTACTTGGCTCGGTTGTTCAAAGGCTGGTTAACTTTAACCCTGGGTTAAGCAAAGTTCAAGTAGAAGTTTCTTCTTTAAGGAAATTTTAGCGGTCATCATTAACTTCTGATAAGAGATGTTTAAAAATAGACAAGTTAGACTTACAGCTCAAAAAAAGGTTTGCAACAAAACATAGATTAAAAAGAGTTAACCCTAGGTCTAGTCATTGTTGGTAAAAATCGGCTTTTGAACAAATGGAGCCAAGGGTTGACACTTTTGATGAGTATACACAGATTGATCGAACCTCAACTTCCTCTCAAATGTTTCGTGTGTCTTAGGAGTAATTATTAGGTTATCATTTCACTCATTCCGTGCCACTCTTCATCATTAGGCTGGTTTTAGATAAGCAGCTGATTTAGTTCATAGCCATCCACTAGGTTGTGTTCTCACCAAAAGATCCATTTTTGCTCTAAAAAGTATGATGGAGTATAGTTTCAGAACAAGTTACGTTTTCCTTCAGAAGAGACACCAAATTTGGCTTCATATATCATTACAGGTACTTCGGACCCAAATCTAACATTTGAGGTCCACTCTCACCAGCTTCGACCATTTTCCACTTTGAACTTTATCTACACATGGGCGTTTTACACCAAGTGCGTATGTTTTATTACTGTAAACGGGCTAGGGATTTCGTTTACTCGAATCAGTGTATTTAGCATAGGCTAAATGCAACTTGAAAATCTTGGTATTTTGCTTTCTCCCTCTCAGCATCTTCATTTTATCTTAACCCTACAAGGGATAAGGGGATAAAAAAGCGTGCTATTTTACCAATTACCAAAAGTTTACCTTTATAGCTGTTATTTTGCTTATAACACAACCTTTGAGCCTATTTCGATGACGTCATAGATAAAGACGAACTTTTAAGATTTTTGTGCACTGCCTGAAAAAAAGATTTTTCAATCGTTTTAGAAACTTTTCAAACAAAAGTAAAAAATCCGACCTTTTACCTTTGGGCTAATCAATGGCTGCTATCTTTGGTCTTTGGAAGTGCTTGCCATGTTTGCCTAATATACTTCATTGATTACCATATGAGACAGTCTCTGCTCCTATCTGTTTGCAGCATTTTGGGGTCGACAGTTTTGCTGAAAATTCTTTGCTGTCTTTGCCAAAAAAAGCTATTAGAGACAAATGATAAATTTAGTTAAAATTTTTCTATCGACTTGATTAATATCAAAGAAAAACAAGATTCTTATCCTTGGTATTAAAGTTATCTCTGTAATACGGTCGAGTGCCATGGAAACCAATGTGCATAACAAGTTTTATGTCAAATCGGTTAAATATTTATGAAAACAGATAGGGGGAGGGGCGGGGGATGGGGGTCCGAGCGAATGCCCAATCCTCAAGTCTTCGTGTAATATTTTTCTTGAATTTAATTTTCAATAGGGCAAAAGACAAAATTTGTGAGATTAGGAGAATATTATCGAGGCTGAACTGTTAAACTGTTAAACAATGGAAAGCAGTTGAAAAAAAAAAATATGAACAAATAAACTCAAAAAGGCTCACGGATCCATCTGCGATTTTATTTGTTTGTACACTTTGCTCTACAATACCAATAGTCAACACAAATATATATATATAATGACTGTCTTGTAGATTTTGGCTGCAAATATGACACCACTTGTCTTGCGTAGTTTCGACTTCCTCTTTTTATAGATTTTACAGAAGCAGATTTAAGCATTTTGTAAACCAATAAAAAACCAACAAAAACATATGTTCGTTATACTGTTCATATCGAATAAGTGCTCCCGGGAATTTCCAAGGGCAGGCTTCGCGGCAGTTTTACTAATCGTTGTATTGTTCAGTATATAATACCGTGTTAGTGTTCTCAGGAATTTCCTAGGGCAGTCTATCAAGTCTGTTTTGGCCTGGTCAGTCAGCTTCAGGATAGAATCGCTGGAGGCAGAGAGTATTGTACTCAAATTATGCATTCGAAAACTAATGGAAGGAAATGGCGATATAATTTTTCGGCACTGTTTTTCATCTTTAGATGCTTCCAGTTCCGTTCTTACTGCCAGACAATAACAATACGAGTTTAGAAAACATCTTTTGATTCATGCTCAACGGTTTTTATGTTCACCATAATATTATGTATGCATATAATAACATATTGCCCGCTTCATTAGCAAATATATGTTTTCCTATTAAGAGGCAATGAATAAGAAAATCAAACACTCGTGGACAAACGTCAAATTTCGGATTATGTATTGCCTGGAAAACCCTTTTGACGAACTCATTTTAGAAATCACACTTAAACTTGCAACTGAGCTTTCATTTTCGAGAAATTTAGGAAAACCTAAATTAGCGCTCATGGGCCCACGGGGTACTTGAAGCGATTGTGCAACACTCTGAAAATAGCCAAACTTTATAGGTCAAAAAAGTTTTAATAACGTTAAATTTATAAGAACAAGCAATTTTGCATTCTACTATGTTTGCTCCAGTGATTTGAGTGCTTGCCTGGTGTGTCTTGTGCTCGATTCCCGTTCGGAACAGATCGGTATTTTTTCTCGGTTTCTCTTATGCTTGCCTTTTGTTAATATCAGCGTGTCAATTGGCGCGACTTTAGTGGGCGAAACTTAAATGAAACTCGTGTTTTGTAAATGCCTATATTGTATTAGCTGTAGATTAACTTCATTCTGTAAACTGATTATAAGAAAGTATTTAGCTTTGAGTAACTGTCTCTCTATGGAAGTAGAAAGTTAAAGCTCAAGAGATTTGCACGTGCGGCAAATCAGGTAAAACTTAAGACCATATGTGTACATTATGTAAGAATTTTTATGAGAAGAGTGTTCTTGCTTTAACAATTAAATCGATGAAAGATAATTTGAGCTGATTTTAAATTGGCAGCAACTTCTATATAGTACTAGCATTTCAAAGTGCGCGAAGGAACGGCGTTTCAACACCTCGTTTTTAATTATGTTGTTCCGTGATGGCCTTGTTAGTTATGTGAATTAAATTTTACTCTGCTGACTGTGAAAGTAATCCCATTTGCTTTTTCCCTTCCCTAGAGAACCTAAACAACAGGTAAAATTAACACTAAAGAAGATTAGCAAAAATTAGTTTTTTATTGAATTTTATACGAGTAGAAATGGTGAAGTTGCAACGTTTTTGTTATAAAGAATGCTTCTCCCAGTAAAACTACCAAGTGACACTTACTTACGTGTAACGCAAGCAGTTGGTTTCGCGTTCATAGTTGACGTTGAAAATTGACCAACATATGGAAAACAGAGTAAAAGGAAAGTATGTGTGGCACTTTCCATTAAAAATGTTATTAACAGCAAACTTTATGGCTCGGTCACATGGAATATTCGTCGCAACTTTTACGTCACGAACAATAGATTCGTGTCTAGCCCATTAGGCAAGGAAAAGCAAAAAATCGTTTGTTTCGTACTTTTGGCCTTACGATACATTAAATTTGATGAGATTTTAAATAAGAAAAACATGTCTTTATAGCCAAAATGTAGATACTGATACAAGGGGAATATTTTTAAAAAGTATTGTTTACTTGCAGGGAGATGTCAAAATACTACAACAGAAACCCGGCGAAGTTCTTTGTCGTTTGTGTGATGGTTTTGGTAACAGTCCGCTGTTCGATAGCAGTGCGGCCGCTCATCACCGTTGAAGGACCGATAACAAAAAACTTTGAAAACTTCACTTGCGATTATTGTGGTAAATAGCAAACCTATTGATAATAAAAGTAGTTTATTTGCTGACGTTTCTTGTTGGTTTAAAGGTCATTCCTCTGTTTTGCATTGCGCAGCTCTTCTGCGCATTTTCACAATATTTATACTTGTACGGAAATTTCACACTAATGGCTCAATTTTGCCAAACAATTCATGTATTCGCTGACCAGAATCAATTCCATTCATTCGGATGCAAATCGAGGCGTACTTAACCACACTCGCCCCAGGCCCCTCGCAGAAAATTCGGTTTTGGTGCTATTATCTAAAAACTGAAATCAGGGACCCCCTTTTTTCTTTTTATATTTTGTAACAAAATAACGTTTCCCAACTGGCGCAAAAATTAAAACAATATCTATCGATAGAAAGTACAGAATTCATGTCATTGAAATCCTTCTGGTGGGCCATTTTTAGCTATTTTCAACTAAGAATGAGGTAATTTTAACGCTGATTAATCATGTTAATTAATGACATTCATTGACAAAACTCGTTAAATGTGTAAATAAGAATATAAGTGACCCTAGTGTTCATCAGTAATGTTTGTTATCGGTGGTAAAAACTGCGATGATGACATTTTTTGAATAAATTGGCATAAAATAACCATAGTTTGACACTCTGTAACTAAAAAACGAAGTTGGTGACCCCCTCTTTTTATTCCATATTCGGAGTCAACATATACAAAGAAACAAACTGACAAAGTTTGAAAAAAAAACATTAGCGGATTTTTTTCAGGGGAATGACCTTAACAAGCCTCGTAATTAACACAAATTATAGAAGGCGTATTTTCATTGGTTGCTTGTAACTGTTAACTATCAGCGTTTAGTAAAATTACTCAGGTGGTTATAGAATTTCCGCAGCTCCGATTGGTGTAGACTGACGCATTATCCGACTATTATTATAATCAGTCCGTGCGGGGTGATTATAGACGACCTAAGAAAACAATGGTTGCCTCGCGTTGTTTTGTTGATGCTCCCGAGGAGGAAATTAACGCAACGAAAAAAACTGCTGTTTCCAAAAAATACAAAACGTGCAACAAGGTTTAAAAGAACGGCTTTCAAACATTGTACAATACCATAACGAAGATTTTCACCAGTTAATGAAAGTAGAAATGCTTTAGATATCAATACCCGCGACGATTGAGCAAATGACAACAAAACAGAAATTTTTACGAACTTATTTTCCTTTAATTGATAGAATGGTTACAATAACAAACCCAATTAACAACAGAGTTCGAAAGTATGGAGGTGAACGAGATGAATCAACGTCTCTTGAAGTTTTGGTTTTCCGTCAGGAGAAAAGACAGAACTTTTTATAAAAGAACAAGTTTGCTGGACATCAAATTATGCATGGCGAGCGGCTCTCGATCGCCATCTCAAGTCAACACTGTACATTAAGAAATTTTCACTGCGATTAATAACCAATTATTTAGTGAGGCCAATGTAACACCGAAACCCTATACCTGAAACAGCTTGTCAATGAGGAAAAATTCAAACAACAAAAGCAGCTTCGTCGCGTTTTAGCATTTCATGACTGGCAACTGGCGTTAATTGCCTGAATCCGGGAGCAATTCTCCCCTCTGGAAGTTTCCAGAATGGCTCATTTACATTCAGTGTGAATGTAAACAATTGCGTTTGTTTTTCTGCTTGACATGGCCGCTTATTGCATCTTTCTTAACTACATTCGTGCCCCTTGTTTTTGAACTGACACCGTTTTAAAAAGTGTGTTCACTTTGCTTTCTTCAATTGATCATGTGATCTGCGCGCTGCTAGTTGCTGTGCAATGAAGCATTGCAATTTGAGTTAATAAAAACACAAATCACAGCTGCATTTTTCCTTTTATTGCTTGGCTATTTCTCTCTGTAACCACACTTCGTCTCGGAGATTATTCACCAGATATTCACTTCGCCTTCGGCGAATAATTGTTAAATAGTCAACACTTGGAGGGCCAATCAAATTCACGGATTCATAACAGATCACAGTGAAACTTCACTAATGGTTATATTTGGTTAAGTGAAACAAAGCGAATTGTATATATGGAAGGAAGGCATAGAAACTCGAAAGCTTGTTAATTTTAAAGATAGCAGCCTTCTTGGATTTACATAAAGGAAACTTGTGTAACTTTCATAACGACATTTGCCCTTTGTATACATTTGAGCGTAAGCTTGTGATTAAACAAAAAATAAAGATTTATCAGCTGTTGCTCAAAAACAATTAAGTCTCATACAACTCCCCGAAGTATATATAGCATGAATAATAATCAATATTTTATTTTTGTCACGGCAGAATCTTCAGTCACAAACATTGAAGGTGAGGCCTATTTCAAGCAGATTCCACCCTTTAACCCAGTCCGGTTCAAGTACAAGGTTCGCTTTACCCCAAGTACGTAGGCATGTCAAAAACTGAGTTGTTTCATTTAAGTATGTTTTTTGTGTTTGTTCTTGGTATTTCCAAGATACTTCAAAAATTCCAAATACTTGAAAATCTCACCTTTGCATAAAACCTGGCACTATTAGCAATCACGAAACGAGCCTTCGAAAAATTCGAGTCAATTTTGCTTTTCATTGGTTTAGGAAACAACCCGAGGAAATCGTCGAGTATGACGACTTTTTATTTACATTGTAATGACCAAATTGCTTTTTTAAAGGCATACGTGTTAGCCACAAACATGATATAAGCGATAATACGTGTTGAAAGCTATTTGACAATCCATGAAGATCAGCTGTTTTTGTACGTAAGAGGCTCTAGGAGTACTAGGACATTCTGGAAGCACCAGCTGAACGATGACGTGAACGGGGTAGAAATCACAAACACGATTGGAAGGACTTCTTAGCTAGAAATGTGGAAACTTGGTTTTTAACAGCACAGAACAGTTTATAGAACAGAACAGATTATAGAACAGTTTATAGAACAGTTTATAGAACATATGTATATTAAAAAAAAACTTTTAATTAATTTATGGAGAAAATACTGAATCTTCCGTTGTCTTTCCACCTATCTGCCAACCAATTTTCCCCCTGAACTGTTTTTCAAGATAACGACACTTTCAGTGAATTTAGATAAACGCACGTAAAATGTTAACTCAAGTTTTACAGACACTTTTCGGCAGAAACCTCTGCCATTCTCAGTCTTTAGTTTATATTAAAGTGAAGTTCGCGTAAGTGTGTGAACAAAACCGTTTTCCGTTAGTTACTAAGCGCCATTCATTTTTTTTTTTTAAGGAGTTGACGTGTTTGCCTTACAAACGACAATAATGTTCTTCCTCAACGGAACATTTATGGCTTCACTTGATAAGGACTTTGATAAGAGTAGCGTGTGTCCCAAAGGACTCCCACCACAACTGGCTTGTCCCTGGTTTGCAAACGGTAATCTTTGATTTCGGGTTGTAAGGAAGTACGTACAATCAATTCCTGCCCTCCATTCCTCCTTCCGTCTTAACCTATTCTTTATGATATAGTTATATATTTGAGATTGTCTTCACTTGTGTTTTATTACATAGTTATACATATATGTAGTTAATATAGTCATGATTATATTTTATTGAATCCATGTACTTGAATTTGTAAACGCATTGAGGCTCCGCATAAATTCTTAATAGGAATTGTTATTATTATTATTATTATTATCATTATTATTATTATTATTATTATTATTTAGTTTTAGACGACCTAAATTTCCATTAAAGTCCAGGAACCGAGAGATTGTGCACAAGCCTTACACATCTTAAACACGAGAGTAACTGGGAACTGAGTGCCCTAGGAGTAACCCAGCAAAAAATGTACTTTGATTGTATACTCTATTACATCATTCTGTTAGCTATAGACGACCCTTCAACTTTCCATAAGGGACAGAGGGATTGTGACACGTGTCTTGCACATCCTAATTGAACATGAGAGTAACTGGGATCCGAGTGCTCTAAAGCAATCCAGCAAAAAATGTACTTTGATTGTATATTATATTACCTCTGTGAGCTATAGACGACCCTCGAACTGTCCACAAAAGAGAGACGGTGCGGATTGTGACACGTGCCTTGCACATCCTAGACACAAAGGAAGCTGTGAACTTAAAAGTGCCCTTTAGGTCATCCATATATATAAATATATAAAGTGCCCTTTAGGTCATCCATATATATAAATATATAAAGTGCCCTTTAGGTCATCCATATATTGTTTTGTCTTCTTATAACATACACAACAAAATTTCTCGATTTTGATTTGTTGACAGCAGTCAGTGATGTTTTTGGTAAAACAGTAAAAAAAGAGTTAGTTCAGTGCATTTAATAATTCGACTACATCTATGACTACAACTTAGACCAAGACTACGATTAGGACTTGGAGTACGACTACAACTACGATTACTACGACTGGGACGACTATTTCGACTATTACGCTAACGAAATGAGTTCGACTACGACGATTTTGAATACGGCTACGACGATAGCGACTATAACGACGACTACAATCACTGCAACTGCTTGGCTCTTGGAGACGGGGGCAGCTTCAGAAAACGTCCTGACAGCTTGTTCGCGACCGTTTAAACACTTCTCATGGTCTCGGGGGGATTCACCTACGTGTTTTAATTTATCCGCAGTTCATTTACTTGAAGATGACTTTATGAGTCAAAAACGATGGTTTTACGTCAAACTTTAATTTTGATACCTTTTTGATATTTTTATACCGAATTGCCGTTCTTACATATTTTGCATTGTATACTTTATTTTTTATCTTTTCCTTTTGTTTTTCCACCAGTTACATACAAAGGAGAAGGTGTAACAGTCATGCATCACATAGTTGCAGTGCCGCTGGTGAGACTTTACTTCATGCTATAAGATTTAAACTGTAGCTTACTGAAGCAGAGTAACAGAAGGCTGATTCCAGTTATAATGAATGAAACATTATTCTTAAATGTACAGCAAAATAGGATCCTTTAATTTTTCAGCAAAAGGTGATTTGATATCATATTTAATTTATATCTGAAAAATTAAACACACGTCGCTGTGGCAATCCGACGATTATTTCAAAGCCCTGGACAATATTTATCATTTATTGACAAATGCCCAAACTAAACTATTCTAACTAGCAACGAATTCCTCTCAAAATGATAGCCCCTTAGTAGTAGAGTAGGGACCGAATTAGCCCCTTTCTTGAGGATTGTTTGAGGACTGTTTGCATCAATTATCTCTAGGATGACATCATAGCTCATGAATAAAATGAGGAGGAATAAATTATCTCTTTTGTTTTCCAACCTCATGAATAAAATGCGGGTTGTTTACATTGAGTCTTTTGTTATGAAAAGGATTGTAACGGTTGTTTTTCTAAAATGGCGCCAAATGCATTATTTATGCAAAATAGCAACGGTTTTGATTCGTCGTGGTTGGTTCGTCTGTAAACGTATCGTTTTAAGGATG
>JANVCF010187468.1:0-10218 GCA_025388745.1 Hydrozoanthus gracilis
CACTACCACTGCTTCTGATCTGTAATAGTGATATCAAGCAATGGGATCCCTCACTACCACTGCTTCTGATCTGTAATAGTGATATCAAGCAATGGGATCCCTCACTACCACTGCTTCTGATCTGTTATAGTGACATCAAGCAATGGAATCCCTCACTACCACTGCTTCTTTTCTATAATAGTGATATCAAGCAATGGTATCCCTCACTACCACTGCTTCTGATCTGTTATAGTAACATCAAGCAATAGGATCCCTCACTACCACTGCCTCTGGTCTGTAATAGCAGCATCAAGCAATGGGGTCTTTCACTAACACAAAACTGTTTAATCAATCGGCCTTTCCCTGATAATTGCCTTGACGTCAGAGCCATTTGCGACAACGCCCCCGAGGTAAATGCTGGCAGACTTACTTACGGCTGACTGAAACAGAGAAAATGAACAAAACAGATATCTTAATGTACTTACGGCTTCTGTCCTTTTCTTTTAAACAATGCTGAAATAAAGGAAAGTTGAGTTATTTCATTGCTTTAAGAGAACAAAAGGTCTGAAAGTGCACCATGAAAATTTCATTAAGCTAAAATTTGGTTTTAAAGTAACACTCTATTGTTTAGTTTATGACAATGAATAATTAACCAATGCATAACAGCGAAATAATTGTTGTAGAAATACCAACAAGCCATAAAATGCACCGTTATAAAAAAAACAAAACCTCTAAAAACTTAAAACACTGTTCCTTTGGAAAGTAAGCTTAAATTTGAGAAACATTGGTCTGGTTTAAGCCAACAGACTGGGTAAGGCTTATGGATAAGATTTATGCTAAGGCCTTTTTAGAAAAACAACAACACGCTCAAGTCTCCTTCAAAAAGTCTAAACTAGGTTGCTCTTATTTGGAAATGACAGAGCAGGTTTGTTCCAGGTGTCATGTCATAATAATAAATAATGATAACAATAATACCAATAATAATAATAATAATAAAATAATAAAGTTAATAATAAAAAATAGCACTTTTTCTGAATGTTCAAAGGTGCTGCTCACAAGATATCAATTTGAACATAATCATTTACTTCAAAAAATCTAGTACTATCATAACTAAGAAACCTAAACTTTAGTGTTCAATCTTAACAAAAAGCCTCATTAAAAAGTTATGTTTTTGCTCTTTGCTTAAATATTGAAAGTGAAGAACTGCTATTGATGTTGATTAGCAAAGTATTTCACAGAGCAGTAACAGAGAAAGCATGACCACCATAAGCTTGTAGGTTAAGGCATGACTGTTGGCTCCAGGAGATTATGTGTTGACGATCTGAGACAGCGAGCAGGAATGCAGGGAATACTTTAGCCACTATTCGAATCTCATCACAAAGCTGATTTGACTTAGTTTTAAAACTCACCAGTTTCCACCTGATTAAACCTAACCATTCCTCTACTTCTTTCTTTGAGTCTGCATACATAAAAAACGTCCTCTTTGGAAAAACAAGCCTTGAGGTGAAAAAAATACAAATTTTCATTAACCACTTTTCCAGGAAGTGCGGGTCTAGTAAAGGTGAGAAACATGTCTACTACTAGAAACAAAAAAATGAAAAAAAAAGACAGTGCCAAAGCTAGGGGCAGGGCTGAAGGAGAAGACATAAATAACTAAGTTTCTTAATTTTTGAAGGAAAAATCTTTTAAATAAATAAATACATAAAATTATTTCTATATAATTTAAACTAAATCTTTAATATAAGAGTTCATGTAAATAAACTTTATAATGCACTCCCACAAAGGCAGCTCACTGCCAATTTTGCCCCCCAAATAATTTTGCCCAGCTACATTGCACTGAAAGATGCCAAGTTCTGATCTTCACAATAAATCTCCCAAACTAGCTGCCTCACCTGAATGCGTTTGGTTTACCACAAGTTTCATCTTCAACAACCTCACTAACTTGCTGGAGATCAAGAGTTCTAATTGGAGTTGAATCCTTTGGAATATAAAAAAACACAACTCCCGTTAACAAACATGTATCAAGGAGTTCTTCCAAATTCTTGAGGTAGTTACTGTAGATTGGTACAAATGTGGGTTGCCTGTGGTCCAGGCTACATTTTGGTGACACAGCAAATCAAAGCTAATAGTCAATCTAAACATGAATGGTGTAACTATTGTATCTGCTAAAAATTGAAAGGTGAATTCTAAAAAAATATTATTTCATTTTCCCCTTTACCACAATCTCTGTCTTTCTGTTGTCTTCTGTATTTCTTCTTCTGTGGTTCTTCTGTATAAGCTTTGGAAGAAAGAGAGAGATTGTGGTGCCGCGGAAATTGAAAATAGTGTTAACTCCAACCACAATGGCCCAAATAAAGAACACAGCAAGTTAAAAAATATATGTTTTGTTATATTGCCCAAACAACTTTTTCTAAGCAAGTAACTAAACCAATCTACATAGAAGCTGTATATATTGTATTATACAGCTTTTTAAAATAATTCTGTTGCTTACCTATAAACTGAAATTATATCTGTTTATTACAAGTTTTTACAGTTTTTATAAACTTTTGGGCTTATCAGCTTTGTGTTTCATTCAATCAAGTAACAAAGTGTCTCTAGCATTCCCAAGCCAACCCCGATTTTTTGCTGGAATACAAATTTTCATGAAACGACAACATTTTTAGCTATCAGTGTTCTGGAACAAGATTATCACTAAATTTTTTGCAATTTTGGAGCAACGTCATTTGTTGCCAAAACCCCTTGGAAGCAACTAGCAACAATAACAACATCATTTATTTGCACTTAAACCTTGTCTTATTAACTATTTGAAAAAATCTCACTGCATAATTAAAAGTGCAGGGTCGCCAGAAGTAGTGTAAAACTAGTCGAGCCTGGAGACCATATAACTAAAGGTTATTTATACAGTTTTAATGCAGTCTGATTGAAGGTACTAAAGTTTATGAAGGCAATTTCAATTGAAAGTGTAAAAAAAGAAAAATAAAAGCATTGTAAAAACATGAACGAATCTAGTAAATACTAAAAACAAATACTACGAAAAAAACAGACAACTACTAAGTTAAGGATTAATCTACTAAATTTATAAATAATATAGAATAGGTTAAAGATAAAGTAGAAAGTAAGTGAAGGAAAAACTAGGATGAAGTTAATATATTTGTATTTTGGAAAATGTGGTGGCATTGGTTATTTTGTCAATTATTTAGAAATACTCTCTAAAACATAAGCATAAGTCACTGCTTGGGTGTCTCTAAAAGACACCGCAAAGGAATATTTTACCTCGAGAGTCTTTGAGTTCAATCCAGATTGACTCGTACTTATCAGAAGATTTGATCAAGTCTTCTATTAGTGAGAAATTTATATATTTGTCGATGAATAACCCAACACCCCCAGCTGCACTTTCACTAGACTGAAATACAAAATCATAATTTTTGATAGACGTGTTAAAGTATGTTTCTTTTCCAGTCTGAAATTTGATTTCAGAGAGCCCTATTATGGAGAACTCAAAATTCAAATTTGTAATCAACTCAACAAGTTTATCATGATTAGCGTTAAGACTACGAATGTTACAGTGCAGGATAGAATGAGAGCTTGCTAAGGAAACAATTTCTGGGTTATCATAAAAAACCATGTGCATCATATAGCCAAAATTTGTTGAAAGAGGGATGTTGGATTCAACATCAAAGTTTTCGAGATTACTCTGATGGTTCGATAATGTAGAAATTACTTCATAACTAGTTAGATTTTGTAATCTAGATTTAGTAAACTATTTGGAACACCTACAAGATGTATTAGAATTAAATGATAGTTTCAGTAGTTCAATAGTGGAGAGAGTGCTAAAGGGAAATATGGAACTTATGCAAGAAAAGGCCTCTGCTGCCCAGAGCAGTCCCAGCTCAACTTACCCCTCGTTGGTCAAAATACTGTAGGTTGTATTTTACCATTACAAACCATCGTCTCTTCCAATTCTGAAACGCAAGTAAAGACAAGATAATTTCTTTACAATCATCTAAAGAATTGCTACATACATATTACCAAACATATTTCTTAATAAAAACAATACAATCGAAAGAAATTGAAACTAATGAAACATTTACTAAATCAGCAAATACAATAATAAATGTAATATAAACTATCTGGTATTCTTGGGGTGCACCTGATGTGACATAGCGGCATGTTGGTTCCCTTAAATAAAATAATTTTGATGAGAAACCAACATGGCCACTTCGCCTTTTGTCTTTGGCGTCTCTAGGGAGTGATTGCAACCCAAGAATAGAATTCAGCTATATCTTAAGTTTTATTATTTCATACAACCTGTTTGCTCGATTTAATGATTTTTAAATGGACGATTTAGTAGCAGACTTGTTAAAATTTTTAAAACAAAAACAACAACTATGATTATGATTTTCGCAGACATGTTTCGGCAGCATCTTCTGCCTTCGTCAGTGCTTTAATAAATTAATGATACAAAGGTATATAAGAGGAATAAAGACAATGGTGTTAATTACTAAAATAATTAATTTATTTTAATTACTTAATTTATTCAAAATTACATTTAAAAGTTTATCATAACTTGACATATAAACATGTGTAGTATATAAATCAGATTTATATTGTTGTTTGGAGTCCTTAAAAGTATTTGCAACTAAAGGTTTGCCAAGATTCAAATTATTATATATTACTAGGGTGCATCATTTTTAGTAAAAGAAGTTTCAAGGACTTTTCCAGGATTTTCTTGGACCAAATTAATAAAAATCAAGGGCCTTGCAAACTGAAAAAAAAACCTGATTGCCAAACAAAACAAATATAGCAAACAGATTGCATTTTGTACAATTTTTACTGTAGAGCAAACCAACTCTTTAAACTGAGCTTCCAGCAACTTTTTTGCAGCCACTGGACCCATGGGCACCATGCATGTACTAAGTGATAATTAGCAATATCATGTTTCAAAATTTTGCTTAAGTATAATATACACTTGTATACCTTATGAAGAGCGCCCTGTTTGGTCAAAAATCCTTCTTTTGAAGCAATCTGCAAAATAAAAGTGGAAACCGATTACAGGGTTTATATGCATGTACACCTTCAGAATTTCAAAAATCCCTGGAGGGTTTTCCAGGGTTGTTTTTTTCCAGGGCTAAAGAAAAGTGTTTTCATGCAGTACGTCACCTGTTTAAGCAACTATGGACTCACGTAGCAATACAGCAATGTAACTTAGAAATGAAATTTTCTGGAGGTTTTCCAGGATTTCCAGGGCCCCATATGAACCGTGTGATTAATAATCAACAAAACCTTAGTTAAAACGTAACTACAGTCCATCTATATGTAATATTCAAAATATGCAGACTCGGAATCTCAGAATGTCCTGAAGGAAAAAGGGTTAAAATTTCATTTAATTTAAGCCATCCAGAGGCCTGACTCAGCTATTTTTATGACAGGGGGCCCACAGGAATTTTTTAGGTCTGTGAATTACACTGGGATTGTTTTGAGTTGCCAAATTTGGCCAGGATTTTTTTGCATCTCATAATCTGGAGAAGTGTTACCATAAGTAAATTTAACTTAAGTGATTTAGGGATTTTTTTGGGCACGCCAAAAAAAGGGGTTTTTTTGCATGGTTGGGTTAGGGTTTAAATGGGTTAAAATTTTAACCTCACTCAAGCCCCTGCAACTGGATTCCAAAGGAGCAAGACTAACTGTAACCCCACTAAGGGTTCCTGAGGTATGCAGTTCCTGATGGACCCCTGATTAAAGTGACCTTGTAGCTTGAAGTAAGAAGATGTATGCAATAAACATTGCTAAAATTTGTGTTCATTTTCATAAACTAAAATTACCTTCCTCATAAGAACCATATTACTTAATTATGTGGTTCTGCAACTTCTAGAATGCGTCTAAACTACTACAAGAGGTGGCTCTGATCATGATTCGGCTGCCAGCCAGCTAGTTTTGAAAAGCCTGCACACAGCAACATTCTACCTGAAAATATCAATTATACTTATATATTTACTTGAAGATCAACAATATCAATATTGTCATCTTTGTGGTTTTCTGTTCTTCTTGGGAGTCCTTTCCCACACAACGAATGGTGCTTTACTTCTGTGTAAAAATGTGGCTCGGCTACATTTCTTAAATATGGATATCTCAGCACCACAGGAGGGCCTGCAATAAAAGATTCATGTTCTATTTTATATGCAATATAATTTATTATGACAGTATTTCTCACTCCCCTATTCCAAATTATATTGCTGTGCTTATCAATTAACCCTTGTTCTGCTAAAAACGGTTTCTGCAAAAACAAAAAATGTTCTAACTTTAAAACCACTGGTTGAAAACCTACAAAGTGACCATTCATTTTCTTAGTCTTTACAAGCTGATTCTGAAAATGACCACTACATCAACAAATTCCGAAGTTTGCATTTTTTTTGAGATTTTGTGCTTTCATTTTCAAAAACTTCTAGCAGGATAAGGGTTAATATAATTTATTTCGAACTTATCTAAGACCTTCATCTGTACTAGAAACTATCACAGTGTACTTGTGTATGTGTTTATTATGTACCTGAAAGTAATGCAAAATTGTCCAGAACTGAAGGCCTGCACAAAGAATGAAAAGGTTGGTTTAAAATTACATTAAATCAATGGCTCTAGAAACTCAAAAAACTAATGTGTATACAGAAAGATAACATTAATTCAACAGGATAGATTATGGTAGAGTAAAATCATATGTCAATGAATGCATACATTGGTCAGTAGAGCTATAAGGAATCCCAAATTGACAGTGTTAAATCATTTAGAGGTTTATTATAATATTATAGCTTATGAACTTGCAAGTTGTACATGACTGTATTACTTGGTATAAATAACACTCTAAATGCTGGCAACCAATATCAAAACCAGTGACAGCAGCACAGCATAAAAAGTGATGCTCAGTCGGTAATCACTACATAATTTGCAAAAAAATTATGAAGCCTTAACTCAAGACAAGACAAAAAGCAATGATTTTGAGATTTCAAGAACTAGAGCCAAAGTAGTTTGCGCACTTTCTTTGTTTAAAGAGGAGAACTGAACTCTAAAATCAAAGTTCTTCAAGGTGATGAGAACATAATATCTAAAAAATTTTTTGCGTTGCACTGATTTTCCAAGAAATTATTCTAGTTTGTATTGTGTGTTTCTGGTCATTTGGGGTCATTGAGCATCAGCCAGAAACAAAGGTAATGTGTGGCATAGGTTATGGGGAGCCAGCAAGTGCTTGAACTGTTTTTGTTGTCATAAGCTCATCTACAAAGTAAAAAGTGAAAGTTACAACTTACATTGTGTGCAGTATCTTGAGCACTCCTATGATGATTTTTTTCAGTCTCATATCTTACATCATAGCCTTACTCTCTCTCTCTACTTAACCCCTATTTCTAAGCTGCCGGTACAATGCGGCAAGTATCCTGTTTTAAACTAGAAATTCTTTTTTTAACCTTTTCAGTCCCAGCCAGTTTATCAATGTCTAACTTCTCCTTACATAACTCATACAATATAAGGCATTTAGTAATGAGAAAATAGAAATTGATCGAGCATAGCAAACTACCGAGGATGAAAGTCAAAATTCTCCCAAACTGGTAACAGCAAAAGTATGGGTTCTAGTAGGGAGAATTTAGTAATACGTCATTTGATGTGTTTGGGACTGAAAGGGTTAATGTATCCTTTTCACACTCAGTTAAATAATTTGTTAGAAAAAAGTTGATTTTAGGGTTCAGTTCCCCTTTAAGGGACCAGACTTCAAAATAGTTTCTGACTGCTAGGGAAAGCTGGTAAATTCGCGAAGCTTTGTGGACAACTGCTCTAATTCAACTTATCAAATGAAAAAAAAAACAACTCACCAACTCATCTGTTCATGTTCCAATTTATTCAGGAATGACTGCAAAGACTCCTTTAGATCTTGCACACGGCTGGCAATTGCCTCCAAAGAAACTTCTAACAGCTTCTCATCCTTTGAAAACAGAAAAATTTTTCATTAATCTACTCTCCCGAAGAATATCATGGTACAGTATTACAGTATTAGTATTTTGTCCAGGGGAGCATGCCGCCGGACTACCCTAGAAGTTTAGCGTATTCATGCAATCTTAGTCTCACCTAGATGACAAATCTACTCTGCAGTCCTTGTGAGAGGTGTTTATCTGCCACTGAGCCAAACCAACACTTTTAGAAATAAGTGTAGCGATTAGCACAAGAAGTCAAAATACAAGTATTAGTATCCGCCGCCTGGTTAGCCTAGTTGGTAAGGTGCCAGTCTTTCGTGTTGGAGGCCCGGGTTCGATTCCCGGTGCCGGACCTTCACTCAGGATCTTAAACAACTGAGGAGAAGGTGCTGCCTTTGCTCTAACATCTACAAATGGTTAAACTTTCGCGTCTTCTCGGATAAGGACATTAAACCATAGGCCCAGTCTCTCTATCTCCTATCGAGGGATTTAAAAGAACCCACAACACTTGTCGACAAAGAGTAGGGTGATCCTGGTGTTGTGGTCTGCCTCTTCTACTAACTCAGGGCAACTCTTAGAAAAATAGTTGTGAGCCGTGTAGAGCGGACTGTCTAAGACCTTCAATACCAGAGTCAACAGTAAACTATTGTTAAATGCTTTGAGCATGTACTTATGGAAAGGTGCTATATAAATGCTAATTATTGTTATCATTATTATTACAAGTAACATTTAAACTGTCAGTGTAAAAGTGAAAAATGCAAACAACAACTTTTAATTCTTTTTGATCTTGATTGTTACACGTACTGATAATTATTAGAAACTGTTGGTGGAGACAGAAAATTGTGTGCTATACAGTAATTAGAGTTGTCAAAGTCAACTGCATTGAGCGGGGTCACAAGATTTCGGGTCTCGTCACCCGCTCACCTGCATGGTAGTCAAACTCACCCGATTTTTCCATGTTTCTAAATTACCCTATTCAATACTAATTTAATCTATTTCACAATTGTTCTAGAAATTCATATAAAACTTAACCTATAAAATACTTTTTCATTATATCCCAGAATCATGCAGAATCAGCATTTCAACCAGTTTATTTTGCCAAATTTTCCCGAGAACATGCCCCAGACCCCCCTAGAGGCTCACACCAAACCTTCTTTGCCAGCCCGTACACTGCAAGCTTCTGCCAGCTGGAAACCCGCTACATTACAGCCTGCTACCACTTCCCTGGCATCCTAGACCCCACATTGGCATGCTAACATTATTTCCAGACTAATTCAAAGTTGCATTGTTAAAAAGTCGGGCCACTATTGAAAAGGAATCCAGTACTACATGCCCTGTGCTCATGTTTCACAAGATTTGGTAACCTCGGGGGTCGACAGCTCTGTATAATTACCCAGCATAACAATAAAGCCTACTATCATAATCCAATTTATCGAGAACATGAAGAACAGAATATTAACAACAATGGGATTTATAAACAACGAAAATCACAAGTAGAAAGATGCAAAGATATTAAACAATTCTTTTCATTTTAACACAAGATCTCGTCGCAACATACAATAACAGCAACAATACTTAATTCCATCTTTCACTGTGCAATGTATTATTTTACAGATCTGAATCTTGACAGTAAATAAAGTTGGACAGGCTACCTCAATTGAGTGGTTGCATGTATTTAGGGTTTGGTGATCAATTATGTCAAGATCATAAACATCATATACGAAAATCAGTTAACCAAAATTCTGACTACAGTATACTTACATTCATACCTGCACCTTTCCTTTTTTGTTAATTTAGAACTGCTGTCTACACGGGCAAATCAACAAAATTCATTCAATTCATACACAAATATTGAATTGAGCCAGCGCAAAGTTGCCCAGCGGTGTTTACAACAGGACATGCGCACGAGAAGTAGACAATCAAAATGGCCGACAATGTTTTGCAAAGGAAAGTGTAAAAAGTTTGCTGCTGTTGCGCTTAGCATATATATTGTTACATCTTTTTACACTACCTACATAATTCTTTCAGAACGTGGTGATTTAAAAAGCGACAAATCGTTACTGGAAACTACATCCCTTTCTAAACATTTTACCCAGTCAAAACACAGAGACAGTCGGGATGGACTGGATATTATGACTGTGGAAGTGTGGGGGAAAGCTGCCATTGGTCTGTATCTGTGGCAGCATATACTTGAGGGTAGCCTCGAGACACGCATGGGAGGAGTTTGGAGCTATGGAGAAAAACAGATCAGTGGAATTCGATTTAGATTCCGCACGGGTCCTGGCGT
>JANVCF010187479.1:0-10215 GCA_025388745.1 Hydrozoanthus gracilis
TTTCAAAAGCTGTATGTCTGAAGCAGAGGTCGTCGAAGTTTTCTATATTTTTCTTTTGAATACCGCCTGTGATGACGCCATTAACGGTCAAATCGTTTTTCGTACTTTCCTCGAAAACTAAGCCATATTTTAAAAATCCGAAAACAGTTCCAAGTATATCTCATTGCGTACTACAAATGAGCAAAGTATGAGCGAAATCGATTTTGGACGACTTTCCGCTGAACTTGTGGTTTTCATACGGACGCTCTCTTAAGTTTTTGCATGTTGTTGTTGTATTAAGTCCAAAAAATACAAATTTTCATGACATCAACTATTAAAACGTTTTAACAGGTGATTTTGAATGCTAATATTTTCATTCTGGGTTTAAAAAGTCCTGGAAAAGCCCTGGAATAAATAAAAAGATGGCCCTGGAAAACCCTGGATTTGTTGAGTTCTGAAGGTGTTTGAACCCTGACAAAGGCATGTTTTGATCAAAGTGATCACATTCAGAGGTCAAACTCTGATGAGATGTAACCAACCAATGGCATTAGCATTAGAGAAACCTAGAAAGAAAAAAACAAACTGCGCAGAGCTGGAATCGAACCCATCACACCCTGATTACAAACCACTGAGCTACTGAGACATCTCCAGAGACCAAGAGAGAGCAAACCAAAACAAGAACTTCCATGCAACCCCAATCTTAGTTTCATAGTGTTAATTAAGCAGATGAGAGTCCTCGACTCCCCTTGGGTAGGACACTAATCCATTGCAGGTTAGCCCCCAGCAGATGCTTGTATTCACTTTTAAACAGCTGAGTCGACTGGAACAAGTGTGGCAATTGGTTTGTGCATAGGTAGCCCAAGCTCAAAATTTGTATAGATTTACAAGAGAATGTATGGGATATAAAGTCTGGATGTTTTTGCTCTAAGTCATAATTAAATTCAACAAAAGAACTCACTGTGTTGTCTTGTGGTTCTTTTGTACAATCTGACAAAATCATCGAGGTGCAGCGTTTTCAATCCAAAGCACCTCAACGAATCAGCTCAGACAAAAGCAAAAAAATCGGACTTCAGATTCCCTATACACTCTCCAGTAAATCTATACAAATTTTGAGCTTGGGCTACCTGCGGTTTGTGCTCAAAGGACACACCAAAGTGGTCTGACTGGGACTCAAACTTGTGGCCCTAGGATTTAGAGTCAAACATACTAACCACTCGGCCACTGTGAGTGTTAAAATAACTTTAGAACTGCTGGCTAATAAAAGTTTCAGTAATATACAACATACCTGGCCAGATCATGCTCACCAACAAACCAACAACAAAAGTGACCAGGAAACACACGGTACTGTACCATAGAAACGATAGGCGGTACAAACTCAAACCTTCATACCTGGAAACAGATAATAATTATGCATTATCTTATAATATCATTATGTTTATTAATGTGCACTGTCAGGCGAGGAAACTATAGTAGGTTTATCAAGCCCTGTGTGTTTCTTAGAAGACAAGGTTACTTGTTTGAAAATGATGATGGTTAATCACTCGATACACTTACTGGAAAAATCAAGATAAGAAATCCAGTTTCTCTAGTCTCGAGTGGTCTAGCTATGACACACAAAGTATAGTCGCTCACCTTTTGGTTAAGGATGCAGTCACATTTGTAGCCGGAGTGGTGAGTGGAGTGGACATGTTGCCCGCACAACCAGAAACAGAGATTGGAGCAAGAGATAATGGGGGAGGATAGAGCTGAGCTCCAATACCGATCCACAGCCCCATTGCAAACCCGGCCAGTAAACCAATGTAGGCCCCCTTTGAACAGATAATTTAATTTAGTATCACCAAAACAATCAAACAAGAAAACTCAACCCAAACCATATGGCAAAATGAAAGCTCTTCATAAAGTTTGCATGTTTTACTTCATGAGAATATATGGGATGCTTTAGTAGTGACCTTATCTCAATATGGGGTGCCTGTAACAACCTGGATGCTGGTAGCTCAAAATTTTAGATAAATTTAAAAGCTGATAGTCTAAAGTCTTCACTGACCTTGTTTTGAGTATAAAGCCTGGAAAAAGAAATGATTGGTTGAAAAAAAAGAGGTTATTCTCTACTTACCCTAGTATGAGCTTTACGAGTTAGCATGCCCAGCGAGAACACACCAACCATGGGTCCTCCGACTACCCCAAACACACGATAGAATGTCTGAAAATAGGAAAGGAGTACCTCAATAAACTACTGCTCATTAAGTATTGCAAGTTAGTCAGAAATGAGCAACTCTCAAGTGGAATTGTAATAATGTGGAGAAAAAAAGTTACAAAAAAAGAAAAAGCTTTGGAATGCATTGATGATTGCAGCAAGGGAGAGCAAGGGAGACCAAGGGTTGACGAAGATAGTCAAAAAGTTTTCTTTCTATACCCCTTTCAGAGCATTTTACATAGTCTCAATGCTCTTACAATGATTTACAGTTGGCTTTGGTATTGGGGGTCTTAGATAGTTTGCTATAAATGGTTCACATTAACATTCATTAAGAGTTGCCCTCAGTTTGTAGTTGACATTTTTTACAAGTGTTGTGAGTTATTTTAAGTCCCCCGATTGGAGAATTAGAGAGAATGGGCATTGAGGATATGTTAGAGCAAAAGCCAGCACCTTCTCCTCGGTTATTTTAAGATCCTGAGTGTAGGTCTGGCACCAGGAACTGAACCCAGGCCTCCCTCCTAACTAACTGGGTTAACCAGGCAGCAGCTTTGAAATATAAGTTGATATAAGAAAACTTGTTTTGCTTGATTTTACTGCCAGTTCTTTAACATGCAAAGCATATCCTGTCAAAATTTGGATCTGTCATGTAAGCAGTTTCAAAGCATTCTATTCCAGGCTCAGACAGATCGATGGCTGCTGTATCACAGCTGATCTAGAAAAGGAGAACAACCAAAAAGTTCCCTACCGTGAGAATTGCACCCAGTTCTTGTGCCAGGAAGGAGAGGCCAATTGTCAGGATACCAAACAAAAATGCTGCAAGTAACAAAGTTACAGTTAAATTGTTCAACAAATGGGGGTACAGTGGCCGACTGGATAGTATATTTGACCAAGCTGAAACCTTAGGGGGAGGTTTAAATCTCTTAAACTAAATGCAGTTAACGCGTTGTCTTATGTACGTCAATGTCAGAATGCATGTAAGGGAAGATTTGAACACACGGCATTAAAACATCAGTTTCCCACCTTGCAATCTTATAAAGCAGTAAATGAAGTGCACACATGTATTTTTTAAAAATAAATTACTTACTGAGTTAAAACTTTATACATTCCCAAGGGATCTAACAAAGTTTGAATAACAGAAAAATCATTGCAAAGAACATAACTTCATGCTCAAAAATCAAGTGAAGTTCTAGAATGCACACTGTGATATTTAGGCACCGACCATCTTACCAAGTAACTTGGAATAAAGTGTAGCCCTGCTGTCAGTTAGCTGCTCGCGTCTGTGTCGTGTAAATGGCTTCACAATGTCTTCAAGCACGACTGCAGCAAGAGAGTTCAACCCAGAAGAGACAGTGCTGCAAATGTAAGGACAGGTAAGAAGTTGATGGGGGGTGTTGGCCTGACAGAGATTCATATTCAGTACCCAAAAAAATCTTCAGAATTTGTTTACCCAAATAGATTCCTTACTCTTCTATAGCACATATCCAGAAAAGTTTGTGCCTGATGTTATTGTTGATTTCAGACCATTGAAGAAAAATCCAAAATTCCCCCCAAATCCTGGTGTCTTCCATAGACCCCCAAAAAACCCTTTGGTCAAAACAAAAAATAACAAATAACATCTTTTGGACCCCCATACTCCCTGACCCCCAAACCCTCCTCCAGTCATCAAAATAATTATGTGATGAGAACCCATTAGGCAATAAACAAGTCTTCCATTGTGTAATCTTAAATTTCGATCTACTTATTACTATCCATTGCTTAAAGCTTGATCACAATGAACAGTACTAAGGTGGTCTACCTTAAGGTTCCACTGAACAAACAGGCCATGAAAAGTCCAGGAACACCATGTAGATTACCAAGGACATGCATCACAAAGTAAGGAAGGATCTGTATCGAAAACACATTAAAATCTGGTGACTAAAAAAACACTAAAAAAGACCCAAATGTTACTCGATCCGTCAGCTGAAATGAAAACTCTTCCTAGTTCGGTACAATATTAGAAAGACAACAAACTGAAGAAGTCATCACAGCATATCACAAAAAAAAACTCCTTGGCATATTTCTGATAAATTAGCTTAGATAACAAGAATTTAGATAACAAGAATTTAGCAAGGTTTAAGTGCCATCCTGGTCTGCCAAGTTATCGACAGAGGTTGATCCAAACAATAATTTTATAATGACAAAACAAAATAATACTTTGAGTATACCAACCTGGTCACCTTTGGTGATCAATCCAAGAGACTTGGGATCACAGTCATGATAGAAGGCATAGATGACACACCCACACAGTGCACAGAGGGACACTGCTAGGATACTGAGGGGAAGGTTCACCCACACCGACCTAAAACAAAAAACACATGACAAACATAATGTTCAAATGGACTCCATATATTAGCATTGGCCGATGATATAAAATAAAGGTCACAATTTTGAGCTCTATAAGTATCTGTGCTGTATGTGGTGTGAAATAGAAATAAAAACTTTGAAATTCTATCCAAAAAAAGTTTATAATGTGCTCACATACATTTTAGCATCCCTCAAAGACTTGGCTGCAAGAAACCTCTGTACAGCTGTCTGGTTCACTGCCCAAAGTGGGAATAGCCCCATCGCACCACCGATTAACAAGCTCCAAAGTGAGAGTCTCTGAGTAGGGTCAGGGTTTACACTGTTGAGAAACAAAAGATTTTAAAACTATAAACCACCACAATGCTAAGGCTTTAGGATGCATTATGTGTGGTTACTACAAAAACGGCTTGTTTTCAGGCACTTTTAAACAAGGTTGGCATAGTTTCAATAATAATTACTATACTGAGCTTAGTTTTGTCTTTAATTCTACTTAATTGGAGTTCTGAATAACAGTAAAGAGTAGAAAAATGGTACATACAGCCTGGGTGAAAAAAATCTTCCAAATTTAATAATAGAACTGGGCAAAACAAATCCTTTCACAAGACAAACTTGTGGTTCATAGGGCCGGCTCTTATCTCCGGCTTCTGTAATGTTAAGTGAATGAGAGTCTTTGACTCCCCATGGACTGGACACTAATCTGTCGCGGGGCAAAACGGTATATATTAACCCTTGTCCTGCTAAAAACGGTTTCACTTAAACTAAAAATGTTCTAACTTCAAAACCATTACAAAGTGACTGTTCATTTTCTTTGTCTTTACCAGTAGATTCTAAAAAGGTCCATTGTTTCAAGAAAATTTTGAAGTTTCTAATTTTGTTGCGATTTTATAACTTTAAATTTTGAAAATGCAGCAAGATAAGGGTTAAATCTTAGTATTCTTTAAGTATAGGTCGGTATGATAGTGTGCACATTAAGGAAAAAGACAATTAATATTGTCAGCTATTATTTTCAGAAAGGTGCTGTCTCTTGCATATTGTATACATTTGTACAAGAGTCAGACACAGGCACACCAATAAGACTGTTAACAGTAAAATAAGTCCTTTATTAAATAATTTGTCAGGAATTACTGCTAATAAAGTGACAAACTGACACTAGTAGAAAATGTGGAAAATCAATAACCCCACAATCCTGAATTAAGCTGTATAGACCCTATGCAAATTGGTGGCAATTTTGTTATTTTTTTGTCTACATTCAAATTAGTCCTATTAGCCTAATTCTTGTGTTAAACTTTCGAAAGAATGTTACTCCAAATGAGGCTAGTATGAATAAGTTGAAATTATGTAAAAAAAAGGATAATAAAATAGCTACCATTTTTGAACAGAGTCTGCGGAGTGGATTTTTTCCTCAAAAATGATAATCATATCATAGTATGTGATTATATAGGAAGAGAAGGTGGTCAAAAAAATTGCTTGTACGTACCTCATGAACTTCAGTCTCTGGCCTCGTCTCATTATGTCCCAAACATTGGCAAAACCACCAACTTTGTTACTACCAACCGCAATAATGGCCACCAAACCGGTCAACATGATGACTGCTTGGAACACGTCATTCCAAATCACAGCCTTGATACCTCCCTAGACAAATGAAATGTTATAAGTTTAAAGTAAAACCATCAGATTTAACAGAAGGGTTGTACCATCAACTCCCTTCCCATCATTTCAAATCCTCATAAACAAAAGAAAAAAATCTTTAAAGTGAGGCTTGATGACTTAAGCAACACAGTTAGAAATAAATTTAAGTATACTTACAATGGTAGTGTAAAATGTGCAAACTGCACCAATTGAAAGTATGGAAATCCAAATTGGAAAACCAGTAACTAAAATGAAAAAAAAGGACCAAGGTCAATTGTGTTATCAACAAATAATTGAGTTAAATATAATTTTCTGTGTATGGACAAAAAAAACAGAATTAAAGAAAACACACATGTACTTGTCCTGTAGGATAGTATGACCTTTACAACTGTAGCATGGGCTAACTGACAGCAGACTAATGTTACCCTTTCATTTAATCAATAAATTGTAGATGCTATAAGCAGCAACTTAACAAAGGAGAGAAAAGCTGGTACCTTGAAGAGATTGCTAAACAACAATTAAGCTACTGGCTTGATGGTTTGCGGCAGTTAAACCAATACGTGGTGTTAAGGGGTAATAAACTTAGAAAGCTTTGTGCATTTAATGGATTGAAAAAAGCCAAGGGTTACTGGTTAGGAAACTACTTCAATTGTTTTCTTCTATGGATCAGAGGGTATTGACGTACCTGCTTGTAATGCTATTGAAGGCCCATAAACAACAATTGCCATGTAAAGGCACTGTCCAAAGAAAAACAAGAAATATTGTAAAAAAACAACAAAACTAACAAAATAACAACTAGAGCTATGTGAATTTAGCCTGTATGGCTAAACCTGGAAGAAGGAAATCAGGTCAGGGAGGGTCTGGGGAAGAGACTAGAGGATCAAACTTTCCTTTATTTCATTCACCAAAGTACGAACTATGTAATAATTATAATTGCAGAAGATAGCAAACCTCCAAGAAAAATAGAAAGATTGTACTAAGGTGCTTTGTTTTAGGTTGAAAGAGTACTGACCGTGCACATTCTTTATTTCAGGTTTCAGTGAAAACTTGCATTTTCAAACCTTTTTGATTTTGTGCATGGTCAAGACAAGACAACAAAAAAGGGATGAATTGGTTTCAGTCAATCTACCAATTATGGTTAAATTAACTTTGTTTAAGGGATATAATAAAATTTGCATCTTTAATCCTTCAGCTCCAAACATGATAAATGATGTTATGCTATATTCTCCATACTAGGACCAAATATTTTTAGTGTGAACTGTTTGAGAGAATTTTATATTTGGTCATCAGTGGTTACCTTAAACCTCAAAACCAAAACTTCAGCTACCTGTAACTTTTTAGTTACAATTCATTTCTTTCAACTTTCTTTTATATGTAAATCCAACATAATTGTAGTAATAATGAATAAACATGTGCCAAATTTATCAGTCACTGAATACAAAAAGATAAAATATCATAACCTGCCCAATATTGTTCTTACTGCAGTTTAGTTTAAAGATAGAAATCCAGGTATTTTCGTCGACAATTAATTAATAACAACCTCTATTTCTTAAAAAGATATAATATGTATATATTTTGATATGATTAAATGCTTAAAATTGTTGCATGTACACTGTGCATATCCCTGCATAATGGTATAAAGACATATGCAAGGAGGAAAAAGGTGATATTCATTGAATGTTTTGTAAATTTTTCATCTTCACGGAGCCCAAATTAGAATTTCTCGATTATAAATCTCGCGAAATTCAATGTTTGTAAACACGATCGCGACTTACTGTTTGGAGAATGAAAAAGCAGCTTCCTATGATCCGCAGTCCTGTTGCAAAACGTCTTTCAAGATACTAAAAAAACAATTTTGACTGTGAACATATACATATCTAAATGCCTTCATAGATTCGTGGGTTGAAAAAAAAAACCAAAGCAAATATTATGAAACACGTGTGACAGTAGTTGACCCCACGTGTTGGAGATGTAAGAAGAAAATAAAACAAAGAACAAGCAAAATCCCTAAATACAAACACAATTTTTAAAAACACAAGTTCATGTTAAGTTATAATTCTTTACTACTTGGCCAGAAAATATACAAAAGTTTTATCATTCAAAAAATTCTGTTCGACGAAACTTATTTGACGCACTTCCAGATGAAAGTGCAAAAGTCACTCTAAACGAAGACCTACCTCGTAAGCACTTGTGATATCGAGCCCGTGAAAAACTGGCACAAAAACATGAGCTGTGATCGGGAAGAGAAACACATAGGATACAACAATAAACCAATACTCTGTCCCAAAGTTATACATTTCTGCCGGTACTCCTAAAATAGTTATCGCCGACATGAATGAAGCGAGCAGCGATATAGCGACCGGCAAGCTCATCATTTTACGGTTGGCAAGTAAAAATTCTTGGGTTGTTTTCTGCCTACCGCCAGCAAGGGCATGGTAAACGCCAATACAGGCTGAAAGAGCTAGCATTACGCCGAAGACGGCATAGTCAACGACTCCAAAGCGGACTAGCTTGTTGTCATCCGCCATGTTCACTGTCCACTGTCCAACACGTGAATGTGATGTAAATCAACTACCCTGTCTTATATCGCTTTCCAAAGGTCATTGAAGGTGACAATGTCGACAATGAGTTTCGCCAGGGGGCGTCACACCATCTTACCAGTTCAGCAGTTTTAAACCGCAAAAGCAAGCTCAGCCAAAACTCAACAAAAGGAACAAGACAAATGCCCGAACTTTCGAAAAAAATTGCTGTTTTTGTTAATTTTTTCCGTTTACACTCATATCACGTGATTGCTTGTCACAGGTCTCCCAGTTCGCTGCCAAGCAAAACAATATTTAACGAGGTACTTGTCGTTACACGAATTCATAATTCATGTTCTGATAAAAATGAATAATCGCTCCAACGAAGGTGACCCGTGAAGCTCCGATTTCGGGGCCGGGTTCTTTAAAAAGGTGGGGATTTTTTGAAATATGAAATTTGAACCTCATTCGAGCTTCCCCTCCTCCCCGAATTGAACTATCTCTATCTCTAAGAAAAAGCATGAAACGACTCGCATAGATCGTAACTGTTTGTGTTAACATTTGATATTTTGAAATGTTATCAGCCTTATTTAAGTTGCCAACTGATATACATGATTTGTTTGTAGAAAAGTGCACTTTATAACAAAAGTTGGTATGATCTCGCTTATTTATACTGGGAGTTGTCCGCCGAATAAGAATACTAACAGCAAATACAAAAAACTAAGAGTAACCCAAACTAACAGATCCATTTTATTTTTTCATAACCACTGCCCCATTTCTTCCAAGGTCTCTGCCGTTCTCGGTCCCAACCGCGGCGCGCGTTCTCGTGTGTTGGGACGTCATTCCGGTAGTACAAACTCGCGACTCGACCTTACCAATGCACCGTTTGTAAACAAGGAGATAACTTTATTAGCTTCCGGTACTGAGAAAAATTCTTGGGTATGACCTTTTTTATATCTTTTTCTATCTTTACGGGATCGTTGATAAACTTGAATCAGTTTGACCTCGTTCCGTTTGGTGATATTTCTAGCGACAATAGACTTTTAAAAACGACCCCAAGCCATATGAACCTAACAAAAATTTCGCAAAGCCGGAGAGGCAAAATTCTAATAGCCAAGGGACTTACTCCTTTTAGCCTTTACATGAAAAGTCGTTTCTTACCTTGCAGATACTCCTTTTTTGTAAGGACATCCGCCGTTACGGACAGTCGACTGTAAATATGTTATTGTCAAATCTAGAGTGAATGAGAGAGTGCATGGAAATAATTCCTATTAACTTGTTTCCGCTAAATATTGTTGACCGATTTCACGCGCGTTTTAACTCCAGGGATCTTAAAATTACACATACACAACGTACAAGGGTTCGATAACGTTAGAACGATCCGAACTGCCATAATTCGTTTTCAAAACTGGCTAGCCTTAACCCAGTCAACCCCAACCTCCCTCCCTCGAAAAAAACAAACTATGTTTTTTGTATCTAGGGCTAGTCAGTGAGAGATAATCATAATATAAAGTCTAGTGAGTCCCGCGGAGTCCTCCCCCCGGGCCCCCC
>JANVCF010187490.1:0-10211 GCA_025388745.1 Hydrozoanthus gracilis
TAGAATTTTGTGCTTTTTGCAAGTCAACAACAAGTTCAAGTAACAAGCTGTGAGGTCTGATAACAAAAGTATTTAAATTGAAGAGAAGATTAAAATACGAAGCCAGCTAGCTAACCATCACTAGGTCACGAATCAAAGCAATACTCATTTTTCGGCTGGTTCTGAGAGTAGTGATAGAGAAGAGGAGAAAATAAAGGTTGTTAAAACTGAAGAACAATTTTTTTTTACTTAGGCTTATTATAAAAAATGGATATATACGCTCTTAGCCGGCCAAGAGGTTGGTGTTTAGAAAAACTGTGCCAAAGGTCTTAGTGTTTCACAGCTTTTCTCCGCATAGATCTCCTGGCCGGCAAACAACACACATTTATTATTTTTTTTGGCGCGCGAGCGGCCAGGAGTCTAGCTAATATTTGATTAGCAGTTTAAAGCCCTGTTTGCCCAGCATGAACTAACCCGGGTTCGATCTGGGTTAAAACTAACCGGGTTAGTTTTTGTTGTGTAATTATAAGCACTGTTAACCCGGGTAAAATATAACCGATCTCCAGAGGTGGGTTCAACCCGGGTTAGTTTAGAAATGTTACGTGTAAACATCAACCTGGGTCGAACCCGGGTTAGTTTTGATTTTGCACGTGCGCGATGCTTTGTCATTAGTGAAACTGTGTGTGTAAAACTAGGCCTGTTTCGTCCCAAGTTTGTGTTGACACGCGTCTTTGGTATTTTTCAACGTGAAAAAAGGTGCATTCCACTGCCTTGACCTCCCCAGTTATTATTCTTTAAAAACGTTCGAGGCTTAGATTTAACAAGAGTCCCAAGTTCATGAACAGTTGGATATACAACAATACTGACTGCTAATCAGGGAACAGTACCGACAAATAAATTAGTCGCAGTGTAGTTGCTCGTGAACTCAATTCAGGCGAAGCGCTGACATTAAATTGAGATGAAATTTAAGATAATAATTTTAATTCTTGGATTTAGAGTTTGGAGTTAGCAATACTGTTGATATGAGTATTCATGGTTCTGTTTGTTTTCAGTCATCGAGAAGTCTCTTAGGGGAGTGTATAACCTTTTCAGCCATAAACACCACGAGTGACTAGTTGCTGAATTCTCCCAACCTACGCCTATACTTTTCATCAAACCAATTTAGGGGAAATTTGCTTTTGATCTGCAGCGGTTTTCTTTATTTTCAATTTTCTTATCACCAATATCTTATTCTGCACATGTAAGAAGGTAGATATCGATCGAATAGAACCCGGGCCTCCCGCACGACAGACTGGCGCCTTACCAGCTGGGCTAACCAGGCGGCGGTTTATGACAAGATAAAGACAAGTCTAAACTCCGCGAACAGCCGCAAAAACAAAGAATACATGATCAAACACGTGGCACCGAGTATCAACTTTACGTCGAAAATATTGCGCTACAAGCGAGTCTATAATTAAAATATATGATGTCATCACGACAAACACTTGCTTGTACTTTTAATTTTGTTTCAAAATATTCTTTATTTCCCATTGCTCCACACAGTTAAGCTTTTAAGGAAAACGACGGTTGTGAACAAGTGTTGAACGACATTCGTGTCGGCAGAAAGCTAACACTCAAATTTGACTTTTAAACTACGTTCGTTTGCACGTTTAGGCGTTTCGTTTACACTGAACCAGCCGAACCGTGCAAATCGGTTAATTCTTTTACCAGTACAGCTTTGAAACTTATTGCATGAGTAGCGGCTTGGGGTTTAGTCTGCGCGTGTCCACGCGGTAAATGGCTGACAAAAAACCGCGGACTCTACGTATGATCAAAGATATTTTTGTGAAAAAAAAACGATCCGTGTAAACATACTCTGCAATTTTTCCACTGGTAAAAAAATTAAAACAAGTACAGAGGAAACATAGCCTTATATTTTGATCAAGTGCCGTTGTAATTTAACATTCAACTTAAACAAAGTGTATAAACATCTATTTTCTTCCAACTTAAAATCAATATAAATTTACTTTTTTTCTTTTGAGATTACGAAATAAGTTCATATGCCTAATAGTTTATCAACACCTTTCTTCTCCTTTCAGTATCAATAACAGACAAAATGTTGGGTTCTAAGAATGTGAATTTTGATCATTCGCTACAAAATGCACAATTGAACATTCCGAAAGAGGACGACCTGTGCAATTACCCACAACCCCTAGCGCGTAAGCGTCTAAAATGGCCCATAAAAACACAAAGAGAAACTCTTAAACCGCTCACACAGTGTAATTAGTTAGTAAAACGAAGAGTTTCGCCGCAAGGCATTGTGGGAAAAAGTTCGGCCGCCATCTTTGTCAGAATAGTCAATTCATTAGAAAAACAAACAGCAACAGATAATGGGCATGTACAAACCTTAAAAAGACGGTCAAAAGAATAAGAGGGTTTCGTTCAACACTATATACCGTAAAATTCCGATAATAAACCCCATTTGTTTATTTCAAAGGGCCTTTTCGTCAATTTTTTTCTTTGCCGGGGGACTTGGCGTGGAAGAGTATTTGCGTTTTGAAAAAGCTATGTTTTATTCAAGCAAATGCTACCTGTCTTTATTGCTGACTTTAAAAATTTGTATCTATAATAATTTACTTTATAAAACTGTCAATACCATCGACATTTGCAATTACAAACTACCGCACATACCTTTCAGAGTTAATCAAATACCTGCCCTCCAAGTTCAACGTTATATGTATTTTTAATTATTCCAAATATAACCCAGGGAATTTATTCTCAGGGGGAGGTGGTAGGGGCTTACACATGGAAGAATTTTCTGTTTCAAAAGTTAGTTCGTAAACACCCTGGGGCTTATACACGGAATTTTACGGTAGCTATTCGACGCAATACCGGCTTAAATTTCTGTCTCATTGTAATCGGCGTTCCCCACTGCGTGCTAACCACAGAAGAACTAAATAATATAATTTGTCGTCCACCGCTAGTGTTTCTGTACATTGGTACAACAGCAAATTGCAAGTTCATATCGACAGACTGTATATCAGGGGCAAATTCTCACAAGGTCTGCTGTTGCCATGGTTGCACTGGATTATTAATGAGGTTGCACTCACAGGACGGGTTGCTATCGTTACACCACCATGGCGTCCCCTCGATTATCAGGGTGAATACCTGGCATAATTGTGCCGTTTGATTGATGGCCAGTCGGCGAGGTTGCAGTTAAACTATCTGACGCACTTCGCATCTGTTTCTTCACCTCAAACACCTTTTACAAGACACATACTCGGGACTGTTAATATGATAATAATAATAATAATAATAATGATAATAATAATAGTAATAATGATAATAATAAAATAATTGTAATTATTTTTACTTCTTCTGTTTTCTCTATGACTCATTACATTTATTTAAGTCTCGTGCATGTCGGATGCCAAGTATTTCTTTTTTGGTCTAAAATTTCAGGCTAGTGTATTTTTTGGTGGGATCTGGGATTTTGGGACCGCATCCCCCCCCTCCCCCCTTGGGGCACGAACTTAAGCGATGAGGGCGCTCTACCTGCCTGCCCACCTTCCCCTCTCCCTCATCCTGTGTTGCAATGGCTGTCACGCAAATTATAACTAAACAAAGTAATATTTTTATAATTTAGGTCGTCTTACCTCTGAGATCGCTTGTCGAAAACAGTGAAAATTGTAGTCAATCAGACCTAAGAAACAACAGGACGAGTTTTGCTTTTAGAAATGGTGTAAAACTCAAAGGTCGGGCTGTAACTAACATAAAATAACGAAAGATTAATAATTCCAGTTTTGGCAATGACATTGAACGTCATGGTTTGAGAACAAGATCTGCATTTGTCTAACAGAACAAAAATAGTAACAACATAAAGATAAATATACTTAATATAAAAGATAAATAAAACAAAAAGTATGTCTTAAAACACAAATCAGGATACAAGTAGATTGACCAATGCAGCTAAGAAATCATGTAGCTGCCTTACGCCTAGATTCAAACACACCAAAAGAAATTTAAACACGGCTCAACAAAAAACTATGAACTATTGATGTCCTGTTTCAATCTTCTTAGGGAGCTTAAGATAAAAAAAAAAACAGCAACATCGACTGCAATAGCCCTTTTTGATCACTCATGGCTAGTTTGCTTTCTCTTTTTTCCAAGATTCGCTTTAAGAAAAGAAGAAGGTGAAAGTGATACTCTTAAAGATAATTGAAGATAGACAAATCTATTGTTGTTCTCATTACTAGCTCTTTGAGTGCTTTACAAGAAGATTTAGGAAGTTGTAAAACCATCAACTACTGCCAACCAATACTAGATCCAAAATACCTTTCTTTTCAAAGTTGTCTTCTCTCAAAATACAAACCAGAGCAAGAAATCTAGCAAAAAAATTTACAGCCCAAAGTAAGGAACCCTGCAATAATTCATTCATGTGACCTAATCTTGGATTACCAAATACTAATCAAAAACACTGGAGACATTATTCTGCAACTCTCTAAATAAAATCATCTCCTTTGGCATTTCCGAAACAAAACAAATGATCGGCCAAAGGCGCCGAGCAAGCACTGACGCCACTCAGACCAGGCCCAGGCTCTCTCTTTCCTCATTGCCGCCACTCGCCGGCGATCTCGCTCCGGAAATACCTTATGGAGATGAACTTATTCAACATAATGATAAAGTAAACATGATTTTTTAGATTACTTACGAGTTCTATGCATTTTAATTATTTTCTTTTTTGTTGTTTCCTTTATACATTATTCATTTATTTCATGCACAACATCTTTATAGTTCAACGTAACTCTTGAAAACTGTCTGTGATAAACAAAGTCAATTATTGCTGTTTTATTATCATCTTCAATATCCATTTCACAGCGACCATGTTTAAGGATTCATTTTTTAATGAACAACTCTACAACCCAAACAAAGGTCAGCATTACAAAAATGGTTTGAATAAGGGTGTGTAATAAATCTTATACGCAAACAGTATTTTTAAAAGTTGTTATTAAAGTCAACATTCATTATCTCACCTATAAACTTCTTTAAGACAAAAGTCGTTAATGACGTCCTCATTTTAACGTTGCTAATGACGTGATCGTATATTATCTCACCTGTTGACTTCTCTGAGATAAAGCACTGTTTGATTATTAAGCCTGATAACTGATGCAGTTTCGACGTCGTAAGCACTGCCGTCCCCTTCGTCTCGGAGCCTGGGGCCAAGTAATTAAATACTTTAGTACAGTGTGTGTAACCACAAAGACTTTGATAAAGATGTGCGTTCTAGAACCCCTGATTTTGTTTGTTTTGATCGGCTGGTAGTACTGATTTACCGTACAGGCTTTCTCTGCAGCAAACCTCAAAAATTAAAATGTTCAGTGTCGGAATAATTCGAATATTACAAGCAACATAAGAAAAATCTTAATAACTTTGCTTGCTCAGTCTGTTCAGGAGAATACTTTGTCCTCGGTCTATCCTACTAGCCTCACTGCACTCAAGTCTATACAGTTAAAGACTTTGGGCAAAATTTTCTACTGGACAGACTTTGCACTCCATTATAAAGAGATTTTTATTTTTGTTCTACAATCACACAATATAAAAACAAGTAAAGAAAGAATGATATTGTTCAATACCTACAGTCAGACAACTATTGGACCTACCATGTCAGACTGCCGCTAGGTTACAAGACATGTCACGTAAACCAGTTTCAGTACTGTGTTCGACAGTTACATGTTAAAAACAAATAAATACAAAAACAACAAGAGTCTTGCAAGCAACACTAGGAACTGAGAATGCTTTTGCAAATAAGCCCCAAGCAGAACCGTACTCATTTATACAGCTGAGCCAACTGGAACAAAGTCGGGTAAAGTGTCTTGTTCAAGGACACAACACAGTGGTCCGACCAGGGCTCAAACTCGTGACCCTAGGATTACGAGTTGAACACGCTAACCGCTCAATCACTGCGCCACCACTGGGTAAAAGTAACTGATAAAACAATGTCAGTGCGTAGAGAAAATCGATCAAAGCCAAGGACAACTTTAACGAAAAATGAGCAAGAACACTAAACGAATCAGTCTGGCTTACTCACCCATAGATACACGAGACGTCAATCACTACATCGATCATATCACAGCATAATTCATATGACTGCATATCAACTGGAGAACTGCAAAAGAAAAAAACCATGATTAACCCTAAAAGCTAAAACATTCAAATTAATTGATCTGTGTACCTTAACCTTTCCCTGAATAGAGCCATTGTGTTACTATCACAAACTTGACAATGAAAGAAGCGGTTCACAAGAGAAGTCGGAAAGCCTTGAAAATGGGATACAGAGGCTAGATTCACAATCAGATGAAGAAAATATCGGGCCAAAGTGCCACCCATGTACAGGCAAAATACACCTCAGTTATTTTTCATCAATGAAACAAATGGTGTAGTGGTCATATTGCCTGAGTAAAACACAATAAACACGGGTTTGAGTCCCAGCTCGGGTATAATGCCGATTTTCTTCGGATGAGTGCGTTGAAAGGTTAATAACACCTTTTTTTACATTTCTGTTTATTTCCCATTTAAATATTGTACCACCAACCTGTCAGTGGCGACGTAGATTTTGCTGACCACATCAAATAAGAACGCCTTTTCAATACCGGAATTCTAAAAAAAATGTACACAAACCAACACATGAGATAAAAAGGAAATCTTAAACACAATCTTTACTCCTATCAGCCAAAAATAAATTGACGGTGTATTGCTTAATCCTCCTAACAAGAAAGTATATTTTTCAAGTAACCAGTTTAGGAGAATTTTGCTTTTCATCTACAGCATTTTACCATGTTTGATTAATCCCAGATTTCTCATTACTAAGTATAATAAATTTAGTATAAAGTTTGTAAGGAGAAGTTACATGTAGATAAACCGATTAAAGCCTGAATTCCATACTGTTCTACTTTCCTTTCCACTGAACTTTGGTCAACTTCACTGAAAAGATATCATGAAGAGGAGGTGGGTGTTTTAATGTTCGAAAAGACTACAAATGATTCTGGTTGCACTTTATTAATTTCTATTATGGGAAATGGGAAGTTACATGTAAAAAGTCAGTTGTTCTCTCTTTCTTTGTTCTTGTGAGTCAACATTTCTTAAACGAATTTTTTCTTTTCAAATGGACACCACTTCTTGCCCACAGGTAAGATACAAAGACACTCTTTGCAGCCTGCCTTACCCCTCTTCCTACCTCCTAAAACACTTTCAAGAAATGACAGTTTTTGGTCTATAAATGAGTCGATCCCACATAAACAGTACAGTTAAGAGTATTTTTTCATGTTCTTTAAATACTTACAGTAATCAGAATATTCAGCAAGTTTTCTAACGTCGGCAACTGCGGAACAAGCTTTTGTACCACTTTACTGAAAGCCTATGCAAAGATCACAAGCTATGTTACTACTTAATCAATACAAGTTTTTCACAATGAAAATTCTAAATTAAGTATTATTTTATCAATGCTTTTTAAACAGTAAAATATAGTTTTTATCAAATCATTGTTCATCTAATAGGCTCCAAGCATGTTAGCATCTAACTAGTCAATTTCGGCCCCAAGCCTCATGTTCAAGAAATAAGAGTGAGCATTTTGCACATGCAAACTGTGTTCACGAAGGAATTCTTTTCATTTGTGGATGCTTTGGGATTTGATTTATGAAATGTTCGCACTAATGTGATTCGAAAGCGAGGTTTGGGGGTGTTTGACATAAACATGCATAAGGCCTATTTGTTTATCCTTTTGACTTTTTGAATTAGTTGTACTGTCATCAGTTGTTTTTCAATGTACTATTGCCATGACTAGCTAGCTAGCTGACAGTCATACCTTATTACTTCTGATACTGACAAAAAAATCAACACTAATGTACTTATGACAAAAGGGGTACAATTTCAACACAAGGCTTTGGGTTCTACAAGCAGATGGTGCCTTGATACAGTTGTGTGGAGGGCAACCTTCCAGCATCTTGCCCACATAACTATGATGAATATTAATGCGAAAAGGATAACAATTATGGTGATGGTGATCCTGGAGGTGATGATGATGGAGGTGGTTATGATCACAGTGATGATGGAGTGGATAATATTGATGTGATGATGGTGATGAGAATAATGATGATGGTGATGAGGGTGATACTGACCATGGTTGTTTCATTTTCAGTTGTAACTTTGAAACCTAATTTTCATGTTGCTAGTCCGACATTTTTGTGTGACTTGACTTAGTTTTGTTTTAATTCATATAAACTCTTACACAATACAGCAGCATAATATTAACTACAATTATTATAACAATTTGTGAATAAAGTTGATCTTACCTCAAATATTGAATGATCATATATACTTGTTAAGTAAAAGCTGTGCAAAGGCAAATAAATTGTGAGTAAGGGTTACTTAGCAAATTTTATCTGGGGACAACAAAAGAAGTACCTCTGAAAACTACAATCATAGTAAAATAATCTTTACAAATAGTTAATCATAATACTAGGTGTTTAAAATTGAATTCTCCACAAAAATCATGACCACAAAATGACTGCCGCTGTTATTCTCGGCCACAGAAGGCTGGCTACAAGGAGTTATACTACCTCAGTACAGAAGACTGTGAGCTCAAGAATTTCCAGAGGATGTCCCCAGTGACAGTTATGCCAAACAATTTTATTGTGTTATACCACAATCCAAGCCATATGAGCCGCCCACTTCTCACCTTAAATGTAAACCTTCCAGACCAGCATCAATGAGTTCATCTGTTGCTCGCTGATGAACGTCCCTCTGGGTATCTGGGTACAATCAAAAGCACCAATACTTTGGCCTTAATTCAATAAAAGGAGTAAATGGAGTATGGTTCTAAAAGTAGTGATCTTTAAGACAAATTGGTTCAAAGATGCGTTTATACCAGCCAATGCTAGATACTTTAAATGACATTTCATGGACATAAAGATAGCTAGTTTTTGTTGTATAGACATTTTACCTCAATTGTACACCTTAGATACTCAGTTTTCTGTTGCTACTAAAGTTTTTATTATTTTATACTCTATTCTGGTACTGTTACTGCAATTTGTACTATGAAAATGTACTAGTACTGTTACTGCTACTGGAAATGTTACTAGTTATGACATGGTTACTGGTATGGCTACTGGAATTAGTATTTTTACTGGTACTATCACTATTAGTGGTACTATTGCTTATACTGCTACTACTAGTACCAGTACTGTCACTGCTACTGTTACTGTCACTGCCACTGGTAATGGAAATGGTAGTGCTATTGCTACTGCTACTGGTACTGTCACTGTTACTAGTACTGTTACTGTAACAGTTACTGTTACTGTTACTGGTAATGGCACTGTTAATGGTACTCTCACTGATACTGATATACAATAATGGTACCTAATGGTGCTTGTGTTGGTACTGTAACTGTTACTATAATTTTGAATGAGTTGATGTTATAAGACTGAGCAAGTAGCCAACTCTTACCAATTTTATGATCATCTGATAGTCCATCTACTTTGTGAATAAACACTTCAAACTTAATGTTTGGATTAACCTGTACCAAAATAATGGAGGGTTTTACATGAGTGACTAACTGTAACTAGGTTATTCGACAAAACTTAACTTAACAAATAACGCTTCAATCTTTAGAGGCCAAAGATGTAGTTACAAGCCTCAAATGTAATAACCTTTGGCATAGAATGTAATGAGTTATTACATTAGAGAAAAAAGATAACTAGTTTGAAGCTAGTTATTACATTTGCAGCCTCTACACAGTCTGTGTGAATTCTGAAAGTCAAACCAAACTTCTAAGCTTGCCCCTCTCCCTATTAAACCATTATTTAGCAACTTGAGCATAACTCAGTCTAAAACAATTCAAACTGAAAATATTCAAACCTTGTATGCTCTTGTGACAGTCATATGAAGCTTTGCCAAAGCCTCCATGTACTCATCCTGAAATATGAAAAAAAAAGTTAATAATGAGGTAAAAGGGATAGTTCTTCATAGTGAAGGAAAAAAAATAAAGGATACAGATGGCATTCTTTTGACCTTGTGTGGTTGCCATGAAGATCATAGTATACAAGTTTTCAAGACTGTGACCACCCTTTGCAGTAAGCTAGTACAATCATTAATAATTGATGTCAGTATGATACACAAATTGAATTCATTAACATTATTTCTGCAAGCTGGAGAAGACCTAACAGACAGTTTAACCTGAGCTTGCTACAGACGCAAGT
>JANVCF010187501.1:0-20554 GCA_025388745.1 Hydrozoanthus gracilis
CCAACTCGGCGCTACGCGCCTCTTTGGCTATTTACCATCTCATATCCAACGCGCGCTCTTGGAATAATTGTTAATTAACCTTTGCGAGAAAACTTAGCATGAATAGTTCTTGAATTATTTGTAAAATCGAAGCTCATCACCGTAAGCTAAATCGTGTGCGAGCCTTTTTTTAACATGCGTTTTTTTTCGAAACAATTTTTTTGCACCGAACAAAACTTCAAAGAAGGTTCCGATTCAAACAGGTTTTGTTCTACTACTGCAAAATTTGGCACAACTTAGCTTCGAAACTTTTAAGTGACATATAGTTTAGGGGTATGCAATGCGTAGTAAAGATTTTCGGATAAGTGAAAACATCCCTCAAACCGTACCATAACCTTGAATAGCATTTTTTAACAGTATTGGGTTGTAATGTTTGCCCTCTCAAAACTTTATTTATTTATCTGCTAGTAAGATCCGTTAAGCTTTTCGTTTTGTTCCGTTGAAATTGAGTATGAATCAAACGGGTAAATCGTGTAAACTAACGGATGAAGCTCGAAAACACTTTTCAAGGCTCGTATTGTGTGTTGGGTTTAGAATGTCGTCTGCTGTTAACAAAGCATGTTAAGTAAACAAACATACCCTTGCATGGACACACTCTTCGAACAACCTTGGTTATAGGCTTGGAATCACAGACTATTGTCTCAGGTATGTTTCTAAACCCATTACAGGATTGTTTAGTTGTTTTATACGATGGGTGTATAAGGGCTTTGTACATTTCACCACGAGGAAACGGTGCACAGGAATGCAAACCAACTAAGCCGAAAACAAATTTAGCTTCGTCTGGTGGTAAACGATGCCCGGTTGCTGCGCAAGTACGGTTCACCTCCGCACAGGCTGCGGTGCAACTCTGTGAAAACTTTGCCAAGTGGTACACGATGTCTGTTTGAAAAAAAAAAGAATTGTTTTTTTATCTACTTTTATATTTTTCTGTCTGTCAGTCTCTGTCTCTTGTCTCTATTAGTCTGTCTGCTTCTCTGTCCGTCTGTCTCCATCAGTTTGTCTGCCTCTCTGTCTGTCTGTCTCTCTATTTATCTGTCTCCATCGGTCTCTCTTCTCTATCTCTCTGTCCCCATCAATCTGTCTGCCTCTCTGTCTCCATCAGTCTGTTCGCCTCTCTGTCCGTCTGTCTCTATGTCTTTGTGTATCTGTCTGTCTGTGTCCCTGCCCTTGTATTTGTTCCTCTGCCTGTCTGTCCCTCTCTCATATACAGTACCTCCACAACCATAAAATTCAGCTCGCATAGCTGCGGAAGTAGCCCAGGCTATTACGTTAAAGCGCACATATCGGGTCTTTATCAACGGTCTTAGAGTGTGTTTCACAACTGTATTTTGATCGGAATTGGCCATGAATACCTAAAAAGGAAAACGATGTGAAAAATTGCAAACAAGGTATTGTAACGCTTGGTAAGTACCAGGATAGCCGTAAAACAAATATTTGATTAAAAAGTTAAGCCGTTTGTCTCACGTTAGCGGTTAAATTAATGGGCAGTTGTGGCTGTTTTTTTTCCATCAGGCCATGAAAGGTGTCAATCAACAATTGTTTAAATGTTCAAGGTGCTAAAAAATAAGATAAAATACAATTATGTAAAAGAGATTAATATATTAATTTACAATATGGCAAAACAAAAAACTGTACGTTGCGTAGCCTTAAGGCTGAATTGTGTACTAAAATACAAAACTAATAATATAAGTATTTTCGAAATATTTAAATGCAATCATACATTTGAATAGTAATATTGACATTCCATAAAAGTTAAACCAAACGTGTACAAACGAAATAGGAAAAACTGACACTATTTCTAGATTTTTCCCATCAACTTAAACGGTTATGTAAATACCTTTTTTGCAAAATTACTGAAAGATCTTTTGCCGTTTCCAAGTCTTAAACTTGCAGTGGTGTAGCCAGGATCTGAACATTTTCTAGACCCATACAGCCGAGCAAGCACCAAATCACAAAAATAATTTCTAAGGGGTTACAGCGCATGCTTCCCTGTGAAACTTTTGAAAATTGTTTTGCTAAATCGCAAGAATGTACTAAAATCGTAAAATCCAGCGAAGGAAGTTCCTCTGTGCAATTAGGGAGTTCAACGTCAACGGAGAGCTTTATCGACGGCGACAGCTTACAAAAAACACGTTTTGAGCGACAATCACACGGCATTCATTCCAAAGTAAGATTTTTACCAGGCCGGCCTTTAGAAGTTTTTTCCCTTTCTTCTTTTTACTGAATGTAACTCAAATAAATTTTCAATACTTTTCTTTTCCTTATCAAAATAGGGGGCCTGCAGGCTGGCCTTGCAACTGACTCACTAAAGTAAGTACAATTTTGGTATTTTCCTTTTGATTAACAAAATTGTAAAGGTTCCACCGCTATGGCTGTATTCATTATACAAATAAAATGTTTCAGTGGAATGAAGTTTCTACCTCCCAAACTGTGTCAACCGATAACTGACTAGATTTTGGAGTAAACTGATTATTTCTTCGTTGAGGGCCATTTCAGCTAGGTAGGATAGAGGGGGCTATTTCTTCCCTCACTCATGAAGACGTTTCACCACTGAATTGAATCAGATAGCAGCTGTTAGCAGGCGTTGTTAAGCTATTAAGTATTAAGGAATTATTTTTGAAAAAGAAAATAGGTTGCAGAACGAAGGAAGACTGTTCTTCCCGGCTGGTTTGACGGTAGGACAACCAAAAAACCTGTGAATTCGTATAAATGCAAAATGGTTATTTGTCCTATTATATAGAAAATACTTGCCCTGTGAAGACAGACACACTGGTGCTGAATAACATTAAAAATTAAATTATAATTAATCATACCTGACTGATCCTATATGGTGTAAACGTCACTCCATTGTGACTGTATGACAAAGTGTAATTTTTTACAAATTGCATTCCACTAATAGATGAGCTCCTTCCTTGGGTTGCTACTCCCGTTACTAATTTCTCACTCAGGAAATCAACCATTAACCAAGGTTTTGCATCTGTTGCAAGTGGCATCCACGCACCAATTTGCTCGGGAGTTTCCTGGAAATTTAATCTCCCATTACCGTATGTTGGGCCAAATAAAGAAGAGTATGTTATGTCCCTTATTGCACCGTTTTCCATTCCAAGAGGTTTCGGATTAGAACAACCTGTTGCAAAATGAGCAAGAAATTCATTAAGATGAATCTTTGCAATCCTTTCTTTTGAGCAATTTTGTGCAGATGTGTTGAGTGATTTTCAAAAGAAAAATAAATACACACGATACAAAGACAAATAATGTGTATTTCAAAATGTTCTCGAAGTGGAAGCACAGCTCTTCCGAATTAAAAAAAAATGGCTTGCCCCCATTTATGTAGAAATAAGGTAAAATATGAAAATGTGCTGCTTGGGCACCTTCTGCTTCCTTCCTCCCGTTTAAAAGAGAGACAATGATCATCTTACTTGGTGGTGGCCCTAAATCGAAGCAGTTGTACGAGCCCTGAAGGTTTATGCACTTTTCTGAGCCATCAGACTCAGCACATGTGTGAAGAGCCAAACGACACTCATCGATATCTGAAAGGATAAAGTATTATACAGGTTACTGGCAAAAAAATCACAAACCCTTCTGTTAAACACCTTTCTCAGTTCTACGTTTCTGCAAAAACAAACCTAAATAAAGGATTTCATACTTGAATTACTCTTCATAAAGAAAATGTTTGTAGGAATAGAATTGAATGAAGGAATAGGTATGTTGGAATGGAACGAGATGAGTAGAGTAAGTAGGACAGATTGGTTGGAATGGATGGAAATAGGATGGCTTGAGTGGGGGGAATAGGTACGTGGGATTGAGTGGAGGGGGATGGGTAGAGTAAGTGAGATAGGTAGGTAACGATTGATGAATTAAGAAGGGATGGTGGTACAGGTTCGTTGGAATTGGTATAGTATAGATGGGAGAAGTTGGATTGGGATGGAATACAATGCAAGAAAAATTACACGTAAATAAAATAGGTGGGTTGGGATCGTTTGTGATTGGAAGGGTAGAGTAGTTAGGAAAGATTAGTTGGAATGGCATTGAATAAAGTAAATTGGTGGTACGGGAAGCGCCCAATAGAAGAGATAGATGACCCGAATGGAAAGATGGGTTAAACGTTTGGAATAAAAGGAGTTGGTCGTATAAGGTAGATTTTATTTCATGTTGTACCTGAACAGTTCGTCCCGTCACCAGTCCATCCAGAATTGCATGTACAAGTGAATGATCCTAAGGTGTTTCTACAACTTGCCTCAGCGTGACAGTTGTGTAAATTGCTTACACATTCATCAATGTCTAAAACGAAAGGTATTTAAGTATCTTTTAAAGTTTGCGCATTACACCATTAAAGTTTTTTTCATTGAAAATTACTAGTTTAAATTTAAATATACAATTCACTTTTGCTTGCAAAAGACCGTCGCAACTGTTTCTTTCAACTAAAAAAAGTTTGTCGATGATAAAATATCAAACTTTATATGGAAAGATATTCTTGCGTATAGATAGTTTACTAAGAACAGCAATGATAACGAGTACTTTTATTACTTGTAATTCTACTGTTTATTATCATTTACGTTTATTATTGGTATTTCGTGGCTAGTAAGAGAAAACAACGGAAGTGTATCAATATAAAAGCATCCGTTTGTGATTTACATTTTACAATTTTAGGAATTACAAACGTCTTTTTTATTACGATTTTAAATACTAAAATACATTTACGTTGCTAAAGAACATAAAGTGCTCATTAAAATTGTATAGCTAGCATTCTAACCTGGTGTGGTAACTACCACTGGCAAGCTCCATAGTCCTTCCCCTTTGGAACTTATAGCTGCAACTTGGATTGTGTAGTTGGTGTACGATTCAAGACCTGTGATCACTAATTCCTTCAGTGAGGTGCTCACAGTCACGTTTATCTCATAGCCGCTGTCATTCCTATAAATCACTCTGTACCCCTTTGGAACGCCGCCAAACTCGGTATCGGAAAGAGGTTGCCAGTTAACAGTTATTGTGGAATGACTGTTGATGATTGTGGACACAGTTGGGCTAACCCAAGGAACTGAAATTTTATGTATGCGCAGTTTCATTGTTTTTGAACAAGATAAACTTCTAGCGGTTAGAAGAAAAATGTAATTTCATTTATTTTTTTCAAGTATTTTAAAAACAGGACATCCACTTTGTGCAAAATATGGTAGTATGGGCCACTTATCAAAAACACCTTATCCTCTTAGACGAAACGAAGTAAAGAGCTGACCTACCTGATTGGTTCCAGAAGCATTTCTATGCTAATAAACACTACAAATTAGAAAAAATAACAGCGATACTAGATTCAGTTAGCTGTCTGATAGGGCTGTGATATTAGCAACAAATACTACGTTACCGGTTTCAAGTGTAGATGAAAACGCAAGGCTGTTGTTTTTCGGACTGGCGGGTCCGAGACCTTTCTCGTTGAATGCCATCACAACGATGGAAAAGTCGTGAAGATAATGTAGGTTAATCAGTGTAACTTCAGTAGTCTCTCTGCCGTTCACCGTCACGTTTTGTGTGTTCTGACCTGTTGTCTGATCGGTAAGAGCAACAATGTAGCCAAGAATAACGCCACTAGCACATGACCAATCAGGGGGGTTCCACGATGCCGTAAGGTTGATACCCTTCTCAATGTTGGAAAGCGTTACGTTTCTAGGCGGAACAGGCGGCACTGACCGATAAATCGGGTTGAGCGGTCATTAGTTTTGGCGTGATAAAGTACTTATTTGCAATTAATAATCTACGTTTGGATTACTGTCTTCTGTAATGAACATCTTTTTCAAAGGTATAGAAAAGCGTGTCAAACAAGGATTAACTCATCCAGATTTCTAACGAAGGTTTTTTATATTAGTCCAACCAGAATATAACTTCCAAACAGGCGAGGTTCTGGATTGCAATTCGAAATTTCTTTACTACTCGACAAACTGTAAAGGAATGTATAGAGATTTATCCTGTGGGACTTCGAGGTCAGGCCCAAAATATTTTGTTAGATTTGCTTGTATACGGGTATCCAGTTATGCATCACGTATCATTGGCCAATTTTTTTTCTCCTTCAAAATTTGGAGATTAACGAACCTTTGAAACGTTTTTACAAGTTTTCACCACAGAAACCGAAGCGAAACTTTAATATTCGAGGAAAGACGGTAACTCAAGGAAGCTATAACTATTATAAAGTTAACTCCTTTTAAAGAGCCACCAAGGCGTTTTCCTTAATAAATTTGAACTATCCTTTTTTCTTTTGTTGCATGTACTGAACGTTTAAGACACTATGAGACAGAATTCCCTTAGCCTTACTCAGGAACTGACTTTGTTTAGCCACAGCTAATGACCGCTGTATTGATCTTGAGTTACCCTTTTGTCCTAAATTATGTAATTGAAAGCCATTTTCTAGCCAACCAATTGGACCTGACTGTTTACCTTTCTTAAGTCACTATAGTGCAGACAGATAAGAAAACAATAGCGAACATGTATGTATCTAGCAGAAAAAATAGAACAGAAAAACGAATTTGTAGGCCTAGAATAAAAGAAAAACCGATAGAATAGAATAAAACAAAACGGGATAGAATAAAAGGGAATAAAAAAGTAAAAAGGGTAGATTAGAATAGAATATACTTAAAAGAATAGGATAAAACATAATCGGATTAAATAGAATGCAGAATGGAAGGGAAAGGAACAACAAAAAGTGTTTGCTCGAATCTATTTGTCTACAACAAAAAACACAAATTTAGGTATTTACCTCCATCTTCCGTTTTTACCAATACTCTTGTCTCAGTACCAGCTCCGACGGAGGTCTTTCCGCTGACACCTATCCAGTAGTTTGTACAAACTCTTAGCCCCGTCAAATTATACGCCCCAGGCTCTAGTCCCACGAACGTATATCCTTGTAGGGTAAATCCAATGCTTGCACTTTCCCACGTGACTTTGAAGCCTCGAAGTATTCCGTGGACTTTGTCGGGCGCTATTGTCTTGCTCCACTGCACGTAGATACTTGTGGAACTCATGTTTAGCAATCTTATTATCGATGGACCTGCGCTTGGGACTGGAAGGCAAAACCATGTTCTTACGTCACAAAACTTTTAAACAAAAACTTTAAGTTTTGTTTTTTGTACAAAAACAGAATTTCAGATTGAAGAATTACTGAATGTTGAAAATGTTCTTATTTTTGTTGTAGCTAGGATTACAAAGAAAAATTTCTTTATCGAGAAACATCAAAGTAGAAATAATAATACTTGTTAGCGAAACCGCATGAGTACGACTCGATGAACGAGCTACACCTGAACCGCCGTTTACAATGCAAAATTTTGATATTAGTATTTACCAAAATAAATCAAAATGGAAAAATACGTAAGTTGCTTAACTTAATTATAAGCCCCAGAGCCTAAGTAGTTTCTGAAATTCTATCTAGTGTTTAAGCAAAGTAACAAGTAAATTCATCCAATTCAGTACTTTAGCAGCTGTAAAATTTGAAATGAAAGCATCAGACGCGCGATCGCAATAAAAATTACAGCATCAATGTTCAAATCTTTATTTATACAAACTATGAAAAACAAACGGGAAACAAAAATTCCAGGAAGTGAGCACAATTACAATAGCTGTGTCTCATTTCTAAATTAACAACAATATTTGCTTGATAAAAAAAACTTAGGACTAACTACTACCAATAAAGTAAAACAGTGCTATATTTCTGTAGTGCCTTTTCCATGCAGATGTACTCAAAGACGCGATATATACAGTTATCAGTTGTATCCCAAGTTGACCTGACGCATTTGTAGACACAATTTGGCAGCCGCTTCTTCGTGGTCTACATGTGTTGGTATTCATTTTGCTCACCGCAGAAGTATGGAAAACTGAGTTAGATGTAGTGGGAAAGAGGGTCAAACAGTTGCTCAGGCCGGGGACCGGGTAAAGATCTTACCACAGCGCCAATGGCAATCTTTCTAGGAATACGTTCTGCTTTATTGCTAATTGTTGTAGTTTTAACAAAGCCAAAGCCAAGCAAGATGCGTTTGTTTAGGTTTTTTGATTTTTATGACAAACGTCTTTTGAAAAACCGATTATTTATTTGTTTACATAGCGTTAATTTCTTATGTTAAATAAAAATGATGATTGTTTTAATTGTAGGAGAGAAGAAGAAGACTTATTGAGCCAGAGCTTTCTTTTGGCAGAGCAATCGTTTGACTCAGTTTCTAAGGTAATCGGAATTGCTTTATTCTCGCGAGAGAATCTACCCTATGGGGAACTCTGGGCTCTTTACATTCTGTCTTCTCCTCTGCACTTCTGAACTCAACTACTGACTACCTCCTTTTTATATGTTTTATACACTAATCCTGATTGGTCTTAAATGGTTTCTGGACACTTTTGACAAGCAATTGTTCATAGATCATGCAAAATCATCTTAAGAAACAAAAATAGAAAAGGTATAACTTTTATGTCGGAAGAAAGCTGGTTTTCCAAGGATCACACTAACCTCAATCTCATTACCATTCGACAGTTGGAGCTGGGCTATAAAACAGTTATTCAGGGACACAATTCAATTAACGTTTTTCACTGTCTGGAAATTACATTTGAAGATGTTCATGATTTGACTGTGAGAAACTAACAACTTGATTTTGGTCAATTATTGTCTCTAGGGAAAATTAGACTAAGTGACGTTAGAATTATATATCGTGCCATTTTGTGACATTTCGTATCATGGTTGATTTTGTTACCTAACACTTCCAAAATAATAAGTTGAACACTGGTAAGAAAGGCTTTAGAAATTAAAACTTATTATAGATCATTCTATTCCGTCTATATCATTTGGTTCTACCTCTCATAGTTCAAATTTACATCTTATTAGATGCACTTTCGTATTTAGTTACTACTTTATCAGTTTTTGTAGAATGAATGAGTTTACCTGATTCGTAAGTGGATGCTATTGCAAGGCTACTGTTTCCAAGACTCGCAGGTCCAACTCCTTTAGCATTGAATGCCATCACAACAACTGAAAAGCTATGTAGATAATGAAGGTTCCAAATTGTCACTGTAGTTATGTTACCTCCGTTAACTGTTAAGTTTGCAACTTTTTGTCCTATGGTCAAATCCTTAACAACGATGATGTAGCCAAGAACACCTCCCGTACTGCAAATTGTCGTGGTGGGGCTCCATGATGCATTCAGGTTGATACCCATCTCCGTGTTGGAAAGAGTTACATTTTCTGGTGCTGCTTCTGGGGCTGTATAAACAATGAGATCAATTGTTTATTTGGCCCTCGGCCATGTTAAAGGGAGGTATTAGTGGCGAAAGAACTAACGCAAAGCTTTTGGTTCTATCATTTGGACTTTCAAGTCGACACGTTTTGGTTGCAAAAACTAGCTCACCTTCTTTCGCTTTTGACCGCAGACGCAACCCAGAAAAGTAAAAAAGAAAAAAAACGATGTTCGGTAAGCTTAAATAAAGAAACACCTTTCAGAGCAACAAAATAAAATGAAACTCTTATTTCGAGTTAATCAATAAACAATATTTGCACTAAATGCTGTATTTTTCCAGATGGCCAATTCGGTTCAAAGCTTGAGTTAGTTGCAACACGTATTGTTCTTTAAATCTTTGTCGGGGTACGCGGCGACCTTTAGTTGTAAGTTTTTTTGTTTGCAAATGATAAAGGAAAACGTGACTTGTAAACTAGCAGCTTTTCTACTCTGTTCTTGTGGATTAAGAACCGTCCCTCTTGGCTGGGACTAAAGTTGATGATGGCCTTTTGGTCAACAGAAACCAAAGCGGGGCTGGCTCGTTTCCGCCAACTGTGAAAACCTTTACTGAGACATAGAGAAAACCCAAAGCACGTTGCTATACTTGTTACAAAAATGTAATGCTATCAAAGATTCCTTAGGGTAACGAAAAGTTGTTAAAAGACAAAAAGATTATTCCTGTAAAAACGCACTTGTTAATCTGTTTGGGGTACTTAAGTTTGTAATCGATTAATTGTTGTTAGTATTTTCACAGTGGTTAAGCAGAGAGCTGGTTGGACTTGTAACCTATGTGTAGCATCTTTGAGCATAAATTTGAGAGAAGCTAAAGCAGCTGGCAGGTTGTGACAATTGTTTGTTTATCAGTTTATTTATACTCCTTTCGTAGAACTAGCTAAATTACAGGAGAGGTCAGAAATACACAATATATTAAATATATCAATAACAATAAATCAAATTAATATACTTAACAAAAACAGTTATAACAGCAAGTATTTGTATGTAAGGAAGTTGCCTAGCCTCTTTGTATTGGGTACACGTCGGTCGTTTCGCACCACACCCGAGCGAAGTCCATAATTCTGGCGCGAACCGGTATGCTGTGGAAGTAGGGGCGCAAGAATACCAGAGTTCTTCGCTTTAGGAATAAACTCCCTGCATGCAGCACCACAGCACACGATCTGCTGCGCTCTTTACCCCGTTCAAAAACCGCTTCTGCTCTCAAGTTGATAATCAAGAAGTTAGACTTGATTTCTACTTCTTGCAGTTATCCGAATAATAATTCTGGGGAAAATGGGACCAGGAGGAAAGGAAATAAGAATGGCGGAGGTAAAAAACGTTTAGTAACTTGTAATACGCGTAACAAAGCCTTCACAACCTGTAATGGAGTTGTAAGGCATAAAGAGAAAAATATGGCCAATATTAGACTTACTCAACTCATCTGTTAAGTGCTAACCCAGATAAAATCGGTGCCGCGTCATAAAAACACTCTCGTCCGATTAGCAGCACGAAATCAGAGAATGAGTACTCAAAGGAGCTGTAAACTCGCCAAGTACAAGCCTGAGCCAAATATCTTTTATAACCCATAGGGCAAGGTATAAAGCACCTCATTTTTATGTCATCATAGAAACAAGATCAAATTAGATTAATACCGCACCGAACTCACCTGAGTAATCTGTCATCACTAATGCCTTAGACTCAGAACCAGCTCCCACGGCCGTCCTTCCGCTTACCCCAATCCAATAGCTCGTACATTCTTCTAGTCCAGTAACGTTGTGTTCTGAAGCACTCAGTCCAACGTTTGTGTACCCTTTGGAGGTTCCATTCACATAAGAGACGATTACTCGAAAACCTCGGAGAATTCCGTTGACCAGGTCCGATGGTATGCTTTGGTTCCATTTCACGTAAATAGTTGTGGAATCAACACCAAGCGTGCTTATAATTGATGGACCCACAGAAGGCACTAAGGGAGTTAATGATAGTTAATGGGTGTTTACTTTTTAACTAACACGTATCAAATCAAGCCATTGTAAGGAATCACCGGAAAGCGATGTTCAGAGAAACTTAGAAAGCCCGACAAGTCATGAGCTCAAATTTTCAGAAATTTAAAGCTTTTTTTCTGTAGCCACAAAATTTGGTGCTTGAAAACTTTAAACAGTTAGGTGAGATCTTTCACTATTTGATCTTTGAGTAACTACATAATCCTAAATAGAAGTTTTTCTTGTAGTTTTTTCGATTTGCCAACGATGGGTTTAGATTCGCGTCGTCATTAATGAAGCGCAAGTTGATGTTTCAGAACATACTTAATAACAAAACCGTTTTAGGTCAAAATTCACTAAATATACTTCGCATAAAAAACTACTGTTTTTGTTGACCAGTGGTAGTGCTCTAGGGTTATAATTAGAAACGATGTTACTTATAATCTCAGTGTTAATGATAGCTTTTTGTAAACTGCTCTCTCACTTATCAAACGTCAAGTTTTTTTATCCTTGTGCAGCATTTGTCAACACTTAAGTTCTCCTTACAGTAACAAAACAAAAGTTGATTAGTGCCGGAGATTATGTAGTTTGGTTACTCCTGGGCCAAAAAAAGCCGAACGAATGTTCAAATCTTTGGCAAGGCGTCCCACGCTTTTTGGGACATAATATGTAAATACTATTTCGAAAGAATAAAAAACAAACCTGCTAACAGACAGGACTTTCGTGTGTTCTACAAGCCTGGGAACTCGATTTTACTACAGTCATCTTCAGAAAAAGTGCATGCCCAATAACTGTTTATCAGTTCCTCACTTACCATATTCTTTCGTCGTAATATACATAAGATTTGTAGCCAAGCTAAATGTGTGAAACGCTTCGTTAACCGCGCGGCACTGGTAAGTTGTCAACGCTTTCAATGGTCCAATCGAAACGCTTTGAGTTAAAGGAATACCCGAGGCTCCCCAGGTGTTTGTGTTGTTTTCCCGGCAGTACATAAGCACCATTTTCAACAAACTGACGTCAACGTCGCCATAGTGACCAACTCTCACGCCGATACTGTTATAAGTTGAAGAAAGGTTTCCAATCGGAGGAACCGTGCAAAACACTGAAAAGAATAGACAGGATAGTTGAGTTGATAATTATACAAAGCAGTGTAACGTTCTCTTGGCACTACAAAGCACTTTGTACATTAGTTTGCAGTTCTGCTTGAGTCCTCAGTTCCATTATCAGTGTTACCTGTAGGATAAACTAGCTGTAACGAGCTCAGACCAAGGCTACTATAAACACTTTAAAGAGTGGCAATCAGAAAAGAAAACCTCGAGCCCCTAACATAGATCTTATAGAAAGACTGCATTCTTTGTTGTAAAAAGGTTTTATTCATATCTTTTAGATTTTACTTTCACCATAAGGCATTCTTTGTCGTAGATAGATTTTATTCAGATTTAATGTTTGTCAAACAGGTATTTTTATTGTACAACCCAAGCCACGAAGTGCCACGCGAACATGCCTGGTTTACTTCATCTCCTCGATCTTGTAGAACAGATCATGAATCAATCGCACCAGTTGATAGACGATTCTTTCGTGAACTCACTCCAATAAGCTGTAAAGAGCGAGAAAGCAAAGGAACTCACATGTTTTGCCTTGCTAATTTTTCAATTTTCAATTCCCTTGTTGATGACATCACTCATATAAATCACGCGAGCTTGTAATCGTGCATAGTTTGATAATGGTTTTGAATTAAACCGAAATATTACTAGTGTTATATTTCTTGTGGATTTGGCTTACTCAAACCTTGAGTACTTGTCCAAATGTTTTTCGGAGTTGTTTTCTTACTATGCAAAGGAACTCACAGACACTGTAGAGAACTTAAAGCAAATTGTTCCGCAAAAGATCCAACGAGCACTAGAACTTGCACAAGAAAAAGGTTCCTTGGTATGGCTGACCGTTCTTCCCATCCAAGAACTAGGTTTTAATCTTAACAAGAGAGAATTCATTGATGCTGTCATGATTGGCCGTTTGATGACATCCCATCATCCTGTGTGTGCGGTGAAACCTTTACAGTAGACCACGCGATGATTTGCAAACAGGGGGGAGGCTTCGTCATCCAGCGTCATAATGAGTTAAGAGATCTTTATGCTGATCTCTTCAGTATAGTATATAATGATGTGAAGGTTGAACCAGCTCTCCAAGACCTCTCTGGCAAACAGCTCAAACAAGGATCCAACAAATCCAAAGACGCAAGATTGGACATTCACGCGCGCGGCCTCTAGGAACCCCAAAGCTCGGCATTCTTTGATGTGAGGGAGTGTCACCCTAATGCAGAGTCTTACAGGGAACGTGAGATACAGCAGATCTACAGCATCCATTAATATGACAAAAAGTGGTTATACTCAAAGAGAGTGCTGGATATCACGCCAGTTTTATTCACAGCTACGTACACTGGAGGGATGGGGAAGGAATGCTAGAGATATCACTGCCGACAAGCTGAGCCGATACCCGCAATACGCACAAACAATTTCATGGATCCGAGAGAGAACATCCTTCGCACTCCTTCACTTGTATGTGTCAGAGGAACGAGAGTCAAGCGATGGGCACCATTAACTTTAACAACCACGACATAGATATCGTAGCCGCAGAAAGACCTATTTTTTTTAGATAAAGATTGAGCTGAAAGTAAAATTTAACTCGATCTTTTCTTTTTATATCTTGAATTTGGATCTGGACTTAGACATTAATCGAGGCACTGATTTGTTGATCTTCAAAGTCTCCGGGAAAGCCGTTGAACAGGGCGTTTATAGTAAGGGAAATGCTTCTCGATTTGTCTCTCATAATTTAGGAATCGCGCTGAAAACACGGTAACGTTCACAAATATTTACCGGGGGAGCATATATACTTTCCCTCGAGGAAATGAGTGTCTCAGTTGCTTGAGCTAAAAGCTTAATTTTTCTCTTTGCTCCCAAACCAACTTTGCTCCTCTGACTCTGTGAATTAATGGCTTGGTAATACATCTAGCTTTTGGTCGCTTTGGTCACCAACAGCAGCATCTTAAGATAAAACTGAAACTGTATAAAGTGTACAAATCTGTTGTAGAAAGTGTTTTCAAAGTTTTGACGGTAACTGCTACTACAACATATTTGTTGTACAATTTCGTTCATAGAGGCTAGGTTTAAAACTTGTCAAAGAAGATTTTAGAAGGTCAAAGGTCTACTTGAGCACCATCTCATCCGTGGATTAAGTTACTAACTAACAAACTTTATTCAAACTCCTTGTTAAACCTAGGAGAACAACTTGATGATCTAGACTTTGCAGTTTTAAACATCAGCCGGGTTCGCGTTAGTGAATGACGAGGATCTTTAACTTGTGATAAGCAATTAAGGTAATATCCCGACCCTTAATGCTCTCTTTTATAAATACGAATTAACTACCAAGGATGGATTATTCAATTTTGATGCTTACTGTCATAGGTAGCAGAGCAATTAATAACTCTTGTGAAGCTGTTTAAGAATGTTCCAGTTTCAAAGGCGTCCTGAAGATTGATTGTTATCGGGCTCGAGGCCTTCGAACTAGTAAAAGTAATGACAGCTGCAAGTTTCCCATTCTCGTCTCTGTGGAAAAAAGACACCAAACTTGTAAATGACGCTATTCTTATTTTGTCAACAAAACATCATACTTCCTGTTCTTTCCTTCGATTAATAGGGACCTTAATTATTAGGGAGTTCAAGATAATAGGACAGCAAACACGACGGCTTACATAAAAAACACACTTCCTGCTTGCCCTTGTCGATCACGTGAGTTCAGTTTGGTTGTCCGAGTTCCTCTTAGTGAATAGAAAAAGTGAATGCTGTCTTTTTAAAGGTAAAAGAAGATTAACAAAATTTTCTGTAGGTCATTCGGGTAGTCGCAAAAACTTTAAAATCGATCTCTTTATATTGTACTCCTTAAGTCCAAGACTTGCAGGTGATCCGCACGGTGCAATCAACGACTGCAGCTATTGTATTCACTATTGTTCACAAAATGTGGTCGTCGGTGTTGGCATGCTCGTATCTTAAACTCCCTATTATAGACGAGGACGGTAGCGTCGACTTCAACGGCTTACATAAAAAAACACCTTTTTTGTTTTGCTTGCCTTGTTCATTGACGTATGGCTACATGCCTTCCCATATCCGAGTCACGTTTTGTTAACAGAAAAGACAAAGCTTTTTAAAGTCAAATGAAAATTGATAAAATGTTCTGTAGATCGTTCTCGTAGTCGTAAGAACATTGAGATTTTCACATTGCACAGCACGGTGTGTTCCAGCATGCAGCTTTTGTATTCACTGCTGTTCTCTGCCGTTGTCATTGGCGATTCCGTCCTTGTTTCGCAAGCAGCGATGTGTAACAAATCCTTATTTTCTCCCCGGTTACTATAACGCGGCTACTTTCCGCACGGTCGCCGCGTAACATCGTTTTATATCACAATTTACAACAACTTGTAAATTTGGCCGAAATAACTAGTCAAACCGCTCAATGAGTAAATAAATCAATTTGTCACCAAAATGATATTGTGTGTTTGAAAAAAAAATTGTGGCAGATACTCATTACAGTAGTTTCAAATTTTATAAAGAGATGTTCACATTCCAAGTCGCATAAACTCCTTTTTTCATTCCTGGGACTCTTTACCAAGAAAAAAAAATTATTTAGTGACTAGGTGCAATCCTGGAGTATAGAATAGATAAGGTCCCTGGGCTTTTTCTACAATCCCCACCCATCTTCTAGGGAAAAACCCTGGGAACGAATTCGTTCAAGTTTCACCAACCTCAGAGAGGAAACACCGATTCCAGTCACGTGCAGGTTGTCTGTCAATCTTTTTACCTGAAAGGCAAAAGTTCAAAAAAAGATCTTATAGATATAGGTTATCCAAAAGAAACACAAGAAAGTTTATTTCAGTGTCTGTCCGACAGATTGAAAGCTCCGTATTTATTTGAATTAGCGCCTATTCTCGAATAAACGCCCCTCTCCGATAAGTGCCGCCCTAAAAACACTATTTGAATTTGCTCCCGCCTCCCATTCCCCCATCCAGAAGGAAATAAAGTACTAGAACCGCTGAGAAACTGCATTCTGTAGGAGCCGCTGTGATTACTGGCTTAGCTAGATATCGGTTTAGACTGAAATGTTTTTTTAGACTGTATGGCCCGTATCTGACATTATTTCTTACACTGCCATGTGCGAATACTAGAATCAAGACTTTTATTCGATATGTTTCCGCTTATAACTATTATAACTGTTATTATAAAAAATTGTCATGTTGCATTTTGTCGTGTAGTTGAGCTAAAAGAAATCTTGCAGCTTTAACGGTGAAAGTTTGATTTGTGCCCACCCCGAATGAACACCTCGGCTAAAAAAATCAAAAATTGATAAGTGCCCCGAGCGCTTATTCAAACGAATACGGTATAAGAATTTCATTACTTCTTTAATTTGCTATTGATTGCTAAAAATTAAAAAACTGATTTGAAGTAAATTAAAGCTACCTTCAACATTTTAAAGATAGCTCAAAAGGTATTGCCCGCCAATTGACTAAATGACCTTAATAGCAGCTACGGCATTTGTGACTGCAAGACACTTTTTAAGAACATTAGAGCGTGTTGTCTTAAAGAATGCGAACAATTTAAATTTGTATCTCGTTTGAAGTGGAAAGTATTTTTAGTCCCGGGAGCATTTCTTACCGCTTACGTTAATATACAGCCATAGTACATAAAAACTATGATTACCAACATTTCCCTTTTCAGTATCATCTTCCTTGTCATTGTTATTTGCATTAAGTTTGTTATTATAATTTTTGTTAAAATACTTTCAACAAATGTGTGACCATATCTATTGTCACAATTGAGGTTATTGTTGATTGCGGGTTCATACCTCCAGAAGAATATTATTCTTCATGGCACTTGCCTCGGTACCATACTCAGGAATCCATGGAATTGAGTCCAAGATTATGTCAAGTGTAACTTGGACAACCTTTAGTGTCAACTCTAATATAAAAAAAAAATTTATTCTGTTCTTAGATTTTTATATAAGTAGAACATCCTCCTTTGTTCCTCGTTCGAGTGCTGCTCTTTTAGATTCATAAACATTTAGCACAGACCTTTTTCAAAAATGGTTGCGATTTTAATATTCTTTCGTGTGCACTCAAATCAGCATGTCCAGCCTCGTTCTTAAACTAAACTTTCAAAAGAATATGTTACCGAAAGCGAGGCTAGTAGGGCTAGTATGAATGCAGACATTAGAATCGGGGTCATTTTTGAAAACGGTCTATAAACGACTCAATGAGCGCCCAATTTGTGCTAACAGCTGACCTTACCTGAAGACCAAACAAGGGTTGATCGCGGAAAAATTACGAGACGATTAATGTACCATAGAGTAGAGGAAAGCCTTCAACAAGATAACGTTAAATATCACCTATAACATAATCTTATGTTTTTCATTTACATTTGAAAGTCGTTGAAATCATATTTTCGGTAAAACTAAGAAAGCGTGTTAATACAAATTGTAATAAAAAATTTAAAATAAATTGGCAGTCGGCGCTGTAACGTCTGCCGTGTCAGAGAACATGTTGGTGAAGTTTCATCCGCTGAGTTCATTAATTGTTCAGAACGCGCAGACTAACTGTGTTGTTCCCTACGGGCGGCAGATTATACGATACAATGAAATACAATAGCTTATTAGCTTTTCTATTATCAAGGCAAATTACCTTTTCCACTACATCTCAAGAAGCTCACTATTTTTATTAAAATTTCTTAACTTTCAGATTCTAGATTGTACGTGTGGAAATGATTAAACCTTTCCATCGACACAGAACGATGGTAAAGTTTAAATAGTTTATAATTGAAACAAGGAAAACTGAACGGGTACAGTCACGACAGCGCTTGCTCCAACTAGGTGAAAGCCCAATAAAACAATGATTTAAAAAAAAAAGTGCTTAAAAAGCGAATGAAGCTATTAAGCTCGTTCATTTGTTTTAAAAGTTGATGTTTTGAAGACTCATTCGGCGCTGGAGGGTTGCCGATAAGAACCTACCTCTGATATAGTTGAGCATGCTTTCCATCTGAAGAACTCGTATTTGGTTGAGCCAAATGGCAATGTTGTCGTATTGCGTATTTTGAGTGCTGGTTTTGGCCAAAGTATAGATAGGCTCTTTGTCAGGAACGATTTGAGGCACACACCTTGCTGGCTCTGTTGATGCCATCCCGTTCACCCAAAGTTTGGTAGAATTTCCCCAAGAAAAAACAAGGTAAGTCCAGGCACCTCCTTTGCTTCCGCCTTTGTAGGTGCAAAGGTGTGTTCCGTTGCGTACCTCTATAACTGTCAAGAAAGAAACAGGCTCTACCTTAAATGCCACGCCACGGACATATTTCAGGTGTCCATGTAAGTCCTTTCCAATGTTACCAAAATAATATATCCCGCTCCTGTTCATGAGTTTGACAAACATAGCAATGGTGAAGCCATCTTTACATGTGGACGGATCGAGAAGACACGAGTTGCTAAAGTTACCCAGCTTTACCCAGGTATGAAATGAATCATTTAAAGCCAAACCATTCCCCGTGGGGGAGGGGATCGAAGATGCCGTGCCAGTTATTACAGCAGGTTCTGCGGTCTTAGAGTCCAAAAAAGCTCCGTGTATTTTCGACTCAAAGTCCCAGCAATGGTCGGCCACTTGGCAGAGATAGTCGGGTTCTGGGGAAAAAAAACATTTTGCATACTTCTTCCGTTACAGATAATGTAAAAAATAGGTAAAGAGGTAAAACGTCAAATAGGAAAAAATTATTCAACACTGCGTACTTTGGAAAGCATTTAGCTTTACTGTTATTTCTCTCGCCACACTCAAGTCCATGGTTGAGCCACTAACTAAGGAACACGTTTTCCAACTAGCCGGCAATGTAACATGGAATTATCGCCTCTAAATAGCAATTAGCTAATCGTATCGCATCACGTGATATTTTTACACCTTAAAAACTAGAGAAGCCTTCGAACAATAAAACTTGCTTAGTTAGCGGCTACCAAAAACAAGCTAGTCCAGAGTACAGCTTACCGTGTCTGTAACAGAGTTCATAGACACCTTAAATTTTGAGAATAAGTTACACCTCTCTTTGATTTTTCATAGTTTTTTGGTTAGTTTTTAAAAGCAATAAAACGCATTGCTTGCCTTCCCTACTCGAAGGTTGTTGGTCGAATTTTTTATTACTTCTTTAAGCATTTCCCTAATGTTTGCAAAAAAATTACATAAACACAAGAAATGCGTTTTATTGCTTTAATGTCCCTATCAAGCTTATTCTTTCAATTTCAGATGAAAAGTCGAACCCTTTTAATAATAGTAATTTTTGAAGATATAACCTTTTCTCGCCATTCCTGTTTTATTTTTTAGACTTGAAGTGTGCAATGATGACGTAGCAGGAGGCATTAAGCACAGACAATCTTTTTATCTCCAAAAATTCAATTCTGGCTACAATAGTCACGTTGTAATAATTTTAATTAATGAATTATTCCTTTGAAGTTGTTTGAAATATAAATTTTATGACATTTTTTTAACAGAAATGAAATTTTTAAACAAAAACCACACAACTCACGGCGGCTACGTCACAGGTTACCAGTCCCCAGCCTGCTCTGGCAAAATTTACATTCCAATCTTTCTTTGATTAAAAAGCTTACTTAGACGTGGAAATTTTCTTTGTTTGTTCGAATTTTGAGTTCACAGATGGCAACAGTTTTAATCCAAAAAGTAAAAAAGTAAGCTTTAAATCCAATCTCTTGCCGCTACTAGAGCATGCAGTAAAATAATTCATATTACTTGCCACGGGTACACGCGAAACCTACCACGCTTTTTTTTACATGGACAGATACGCTTTTCTTCGGGTAGAGGCGGAGTAGCGAAGCAATCGATTGCGTAGCCTATTTCCTTATACCCTATTTTTGCCTTCGTGACAGGATTATATCTGGGAGAAGCGTCCCCAGCCTTGAATACATCATCAGCACCGGTATCGCCCCCTCCCGGAAGATTTAGGTCTTGATACAGCTTCCCTGCGCTGTCACGTGGAAATGCGTGATCGGTGGCACTGCAGTACATATGGCTTTTCTTGCATACTTCGGCGCAGCTACCACGGCCCGCAATAAACTTAGGATCTAAACAAAAAATGAACTCAACTCTTAGGTGAAGGGAAACGTGGGATTAAATCTAGAGGACGGTAGAATGGATGCCAACACAATGGTCCGTGCCTTTGAGCTAACCGTTAATGCTTCAGTAAGCCCCCCACCCCCCCCCCTCTTCTAATAAGCCTCCCCGGT
>JANVCF010187502.1:0-10209 GCA_025388745.1 Hydrozoanthus gracilis
TAGGTGCTGTGCGTCTGACGTTGACAGACCTCAAACTCGCAATCGACGGCACCATCATTATGAGTGAGGTGAGTGAAAGGAAAGAGGCGCCTGTGGCATAAATTTAAATCTATACGTTTTGTTTGTTTTTTTTCGGACCGGAAAACCCTCTATTTTAGGTAAGAAAGAGGCAAACGTGACACAATTACAACTTTATACAACACTTTCTTAGTGATTTTTTAGGGAGAGGAATCCTCTATTTTAGAAAAAAACTGTTGTAATAACCTGAAAATTCAATCGCGCTCTTAAATATTTCTTTTTTCTAGACGCTCCGAGATTCACTGGACTGTATGTACGATGCAAGAATTCCTTCCCACTGGAAGAAAGTAAGTTTTGAACAAACAGAATTCGGGAAGGCTCTGAAGTATTCACTCAGTAGACATTCGCCCGTAATGGTAGATATTTAGCTGTATTATGTCGAACTTGAACAAGAAAATCGAACGGTAATTACCAGGAGCAGGACTTAAAGGATAAGTCAAAAGCGTTGAGAAGTTTCAAAATTTAACTCTTCATCGTATGAAAGTCCTCCTTGTAAAGGGTTTCAGAGATGAAAAAGTTTTCTGTGTAACTTGTGATGTCATTGGTTGTTCTTGATCTCTCAAGACATTCTGGACCCAACGACCTTTCCTCTCTGTCCTCCCTCTATTCCTTCTGGAAATTCCGATTTCCTCTCTGTTTGCCCTCAGGACCAACCTTTCCCCCACCCCTCTCCCGTATGTTCTGTCTCATTACCTTCAAGAAAGAGGTATGTATTAAATGCATCTTTTAAATGATCTCTTGTTCTAGATCTCGTGGGAATCGTCGACACTTGGATTCTGGTATACAGAACTGCTAGAGAGAAACACTCAGTTTAGACAGTGGTGCTTTGATGGCAGACCTAACGTGTTTTGGATGACAGGCTTTTTCAACCCACAAGGATTCTTAACTGCTATGAGACAGGTGCTGTGAAACAAATAAACTGCCTATAAGAGTACTGAAAGTTCAGAGATTACGGTTTTGCTTTGCATGAACATGGATAAAGAAAAGAATTTGTTTCTTTTCGTTTTCACAGCCGTTTCCCAGAAAATAGTTTTTACCCCTAATTGTTGCCGGAATTGACTTGATTTCATAGGGTCATGTTGGAGCTCTTGAACAAAATAATTTTACCGTTTTTTGTTTGCGACATCAACCTGGCCGCTTCGTCTTTTTTCTTTATGTGTCTCTAGGGAGTGTGTGAAATCATAGATTAATCAAACTTATAAAGTATTAAATGGAATATTAGTGGATTATTTATTCCGACGAGATTTTTCTTTTCTAGGAAGTAACGCGGGCTCACAAAGGTTGGGCACTCGACAGCGTAGTTCTCCACAACGACGTGACGAGGATGTTTAAGGACGATATAGTCCAGGCCCCGACCGAAGGAGTATACGTTCACGGGCTATTCTTGGACGGAGCAGGCTGGGACAGAAGAGGTTGCAAACTGGTCGAACCCCCTGCGAAGGTCCTGTTTACACCGATACCTGTGGTTCACATTTACGCGATCAATTCTACGGGGGGTAGAGATACCCGCATGTACCAGTGTCCAATATACAAGAAACCGAGAAGAACAGATCTGACCTACATCGCATGCGTGGATTTGAAAACTAATCAGAATCCGGATCATTGGATCTTACGTGGTGTAGCACTCCTATGCGACATCAAGTAACAAGATATTGAAGAATGTGATGCTTCATGCTGTCTCAAGATTCGTGTTTTGTGATTACAAACTTGTTTTTAGATCTTTCAGATTTTTGTATTAGAAATACTAGTTTTTCAAGTGATTATCGTCACATTTTAGACCAAGTAGTATAAATAGTATAGAAGCAAACACAGAGAAACTATAAACGCACTTCTACTGTTTAAAGTAAGAGGTACGCAAATCGCACAAAGTATATCCAGTCGTACAAATGCAGTAGCAAAAGCTTTCAGAAGATATTTATTTCAATGCTATTATTTTGCGTTTTTGGTGTCAAATACTTTTCACTGTAAGTTTATTTGTTCAGTTATACAAAGTCAGTGTGTAACAATATCTGACACCAAATGCGACAACTTAGCGAAAACTTATTACAGTTTCTGGGAGTTAATACAAAACATTTAAGGCTCCTTATGACCTCGAAATTAACACGAAACTTAAATCGTTCGGTAAACACAAAATATTGTTAATCATCACAGTTTTGGTTACAGTACTTTCAGACTGACCTGAATCTTTTTAGTATACAAAATAAACTAAGTAGATTATAGAATATAAAAGACAATTTTTTTCCACAAGAAGATTTTCTGGAAAACGTTGGAAATGAAAACAAAAAGTGTGTTTAGAAACTCAATGAAACCGCAGCCTCAGATTTAGTGTTTGTTTCAGGATACAAAATTGAATTTCAAAGAGTTCGGAAAAAGGAAAGTGAAGATGACCAAGGAAGTCAGTTTGTTTTCAGTTTTATTTATGAATCATAACCTTCACGCTTAATCCTACGCTTACCTTAAGAAAATAGTTATCACGTGTCATTTTAGTAAATATGATTTTAGATGTAAATAATAGATCTGTTTGAACCTTGTACATACTGAACGGAACTATTTATCAGTGAATACAAATAAATTTATTCACTCACATTTATGTCGTTTGAATTGAAAACTTTTTTATTATATATACCTTGATGAAATATCAGGATTTTCCTTTCACTAAAAAATGTATCTTCAGGTGTGAGGATATTTACGTCGCCATGGTTACTAATTACAAGTGAAAGTTCTTTTTTATCTTTCTTGCTGTCGCTTCCCGCTCAGACGTGCGACCGGTTCTTTTAAAAGCTCTGTACTTAGCGTGTTTTGTAGTGATGTTTGGCATAAATACCTCCAACTTTTTAAGCAGAGTTTAAGTTTTAAAAAAATATGCCAATTAAACCGAGAAACGAAGGAAGGGAAAAAGAATACTCCAACATTGTGTAACTTCTATATGGTATAACAAAGCGTCTGATGGTTTCACAGGAGAGTACTACGAACTTTCTGACCAGTCATTGGTGATGTTGTACCGGATAGTTTTGATGAGTCGTGCTGCTGACAAGCTGCAAAATCTTTGCTAACAAGTAGGATAAAGGTAGAGTAATTTGTGGCATTTGAGACCAACTTCACTGCTCATATTACAATATTGCTTCTGAATCAATGGCTCAGTAACTCTCTCCGAACAATGCAGCTACGTAAGCAATACAGAAAATTCGTGAAGGTCTTAGACCAAATGCCAAAGTTGTGGAATTCAAAAATGATAACAATTTGCTCAGTTTTTAGACCTGTAGACTTTGAAGATGCATTTGATTATCTGAAATGGAGTTTCATTGCAAAAATGTCTAGTTGCTTTTAATTCTATCCCATCTATGAGAGTTTGTGGTTGGTTGAGGGAAATCATGCAATTTTTGAAAACAGCCAAGTTCATGTTTTCCCAAGAATAAGATTTTTTGCTTGTTTTAACACCAAAATTTTACGCGATAGAATGTTATTGTGAGAATCATAGTGTGAAATCATGCAGTAAGAGCAGATTGATTTGCATAAAAAATTTTAAAACGTTTTTACTTTTCGAAAACTAATTTCTAAAACATAACTCCAAAACGTATTTTCCAGAATATAGTTACCAAAACATATTTTCCAAAATATTCGCGTTTGCAGCTAGTGCAGTTCCATATTTCTAGTAAAAGTCGTCTCGCACTATCAACTCGTAAACTACCGCAATTTTTCGTCATATCGTGAATTCCCGGAATTACTCTAACTTTTCTGATAAACCCTTCAGTAATTGCCGTCACGAGATCTTTCAAAATAAAACATGCAATGTTTTACTAGAATCTTACGGCACAATTTCATCGTTTGTTCTTAGTCGACCGCCAGATTCAAACAACCATGAGTCAAGTTTTTGTACCTCTATATTTCATTCTTCGTTTGGTTAAATCATTATATTATAAACCGTTATATTATCCACGATGGAAGCAACAAACAACTTTTCTTGAACAGCAAGACAAGTCAGCATGCATTTTGTAGCTTTCGACCGTCGTTTGTGTTGTTTTTGTAACTTGTATGCAAATGAAATTCTTGGAAAGTGCAATATTTGTGATGAACTCAGGACGCAAACATCGCCGAATTTGATTAAAAGGATGAGTAAAGGTGTTGTTCTTCGTTGGACGATAAATTGATCTGACTTTGGGGTCATAACAATCTTTCGGGGATGAAGTGGAATCTTAATCAATCTTGAATTATGAATCACGGCTAAGAATGTGAAGGAATCATGAATCATATCATCTCGCAGGCTGTGAATCATGAGTCATGAAGAAATTCTACGGATGAATCGTGCATCATGAAGAAATTCTATAAGTGAATCATGAATCATTGGTCGAAAAATATCTGGTAACCACGAATTATCATACTGAAAAGATTCCTCTTCCACCCCTGAAATCTTCAAACTACCACGAAGCGTGACCATCGCATCTTTCTTCACGGCTTGGCTGTCGGATACATGATCTTCAAGGTATGTATTGGGAATTCCTGGGTACATTTTGTTCCTCTTTACATTGTTGTGTACCAAAGATTAACTGACCCGGCTTATATTCCGCTACGATGACAGCAATATTCCAGGTTTTCTTGAAACAGCATGAAAATTAATTTGCAGCGTTTGTTTATTTGTACCTAAATTCTTAGAAAGTGGAATATTTTTGATAAGCTTTCCCGGTAATCAAATAATAGAATCGTTAAAGAATAAGTCCAAAATAATTTTGCAAAGCTAAAGTGACCAGAAGAAAGTTGCCACGTCTCTACTGTATATCTGTTGTTGTGAGTTCATTTGGCACACAAGTCTATCTTTTCAAAACTTGTGGTCAGTCTGTACATCTGGTAATTTCGATTTCTTCTTCTAATCTTTTTTTTTGTTTTTTGTTGGTTATAGATCAGTGTTGTCTACTATAATGCAAGCTACCTTGTACCTCCTCATACTAAAACCCAACTAGCAATCTGCAGACAGTGGTAAACTGGGCACACAGCACCGTCAGACAAAAGTAATGTAAAGAGTATTTCTTTTTTTTAAGACTGTAAGAATTTCAACTCATCTTACACAGCAGTGCTTCAATTTCAAACGCAAATTATAACGTAGTCACCGTATGAACACAACTTCAAATTAGCCTTTCTCACCTTTTGATAACAAAAATATATAACGTACCACCAGTAAGTTCACACCATTTTTTTAATTTAAATAACCAATTTTCGAAGAAAAGAGTATGCACTTGTTTATTTTACATCTGCGATTTTTTCTCATTTCATTGGATCCAACAAAATCGACGTCATTCAGTAGTAAAGTCATAGCCAATCGAGTTGCATGTATTCTTTATTGTTGTTTAAGCCATAGTAGAAACGTATTTTTGGTTAAAACCATTTTCAGCTGGAACACAACCTAGAGGAAAGTCCAAGACTGTTGTCGCAGAACAAAAAAAGTAAGCGAACTTTCTTTTGCTTCTGTTAGGTTAACCATTTAAACGTTACCCACCATTCACCGTTATACAAGTTCACACTTTGTCATAAAAGAGCGTAGGCATAAATTATTTTCTAAAATATGCCTACGCAGCAACTAGCAGTAGTTCTAAAATCTAACTAAAGAACGGAATTTATGTTCCTCACATTTGCTCATTGAGGATCATTATTTGTTTTCCATTTTCTCAAAAACCCTTTGCCGATTTACAAAACAGTTCCTTTTTTGAAAAACTACAAGATGAAATTTTGCCAGTACCAATATCATCAGCATTCGATCAAACAAAGAAAACCATAGTTTCTATCCAAACACTTCTAAACAACTTTATAAAAATTGTATTTTTCAATCAGACGCTTGGCAGCTTCACAAGCATAAAGAAAACAAGATAATGAGTATGTTACCATTTAAACGTTCTGTTTTTGCTCTTGGTAAGTAAATCTTTGAAAAGAAATATGTGTAGAATTATTTGGTAAAGGTTTATACTTTACTTGCTACACAATTAAGCCGAATTTGAGAGACTTCTTATACCTAAGAAAACATGACTAAAATAAAAAGTATCGTCAAAACGGTCTAAGACATTAAAAGTAGTTTCTTGATTGAAATAAACTGCCGACTCGTTTTTTTTTTCATTTATGTGCTGTCCGGCTTTCGTTGTGGAAACAACAGTTTTGCCGGACAACAAAGATTTCCCGGAAATTTAACACCAGCATGCAGATGGTCTAACTAGTTCTACTTGTGCAATCGAAAGTAGCTTGTATTTCTTTTGAAATAGATCTTTCTTTAAAAGCCTAAGAGTTAGTTCTCAAATTCTCAAACAGTATTTCAGCTAAAAGGTTATTGCATTTCTTACACGCTTAAAACTGTTCGAGATTTATAATAATGTTATATGTAACAATGATCAGAGTTGTTGCAGTTTCACATATTTTGAGTCAGATAGTTGCAGTTAAAATATAATCTTAGATAGCTTTGTACAGAAAGTATATATAAATCAAGTATTATGCGCAAAATTGATCTCGCCAAACGGTCACTGACATATTACGAGAAGTTTTCTGATTTTCAAGAGTTTTGCATTCCTTTTTGTCTTCACTAGCTATCTTTCTTGGAGAACAGCATGCAATACTGCCTGACAACAAAATTGTATAGAAAACATAACACACAAGGCAGATGGTTTAACTTCTCCCGCGGCTTTTACAATAGACTCTGTACTTAACTCGTCGAATCAGCTCTTTTCTCGAAGTCTAGGTTTTAATTCCCAAGTTTTAAAATGCGGTTTAAACTGTATATCAGTTAATTGACGTTCCGTTTTGGGAGGACATTATACAAAGTCATCCCTGTGTATATGTTGTTTTTTTAGTTGTGGTTTGGGTAGGCGTCGGTGATGTCAGCCAGCAAAACCCCGGATGAACAGTCTTCCCCGATCCCACGAACTTCTCAACACGTCGCTTGATATGATATGGTACTTTCTATTGTTATTTAACATGTTTTTCATAAAAATTTTGTGATACACAATTGAGGGATCCTGGAGCGGGGATCGACAGTATAAAGGTCATTGGAGAACTGTGTCTTGCTTTGATACGTTTATCGAAGTGGCAATTCCGTCCAACTATATCGTTGAAATTCCTAATCGCAACGAACTTACCAGTGTTTTGTATGGCATAATTTTCAAATATTTTTAGCAGAGACCGAGTTGTCGAATTCAGTCGAACTAAATGAAAAATTAATTAATGAAATGGTTTCATAAGGGCAAGAAAGCAGGCAGATGTCACGCTCTAAAATTATTTTTAGCGGAGTTGTCTATTTCAGTCGAACAAACAGGACCTGAAGACCTTTAATTTTGGTCTTGTAACATAAAAGGGAGATTATTTCATCCTAACTTTGTCTTGTGTTGAATGTACAGCAAGAAACACTTCAAGTTGTGCTTGTTTGAATACATACAGTAAGTCGAATTAATTAAGAGCGCTGCTCGGTATCTTCGAAACCCGACTTCTTCGTGCTGAATCATTTCCCCAAAAGTCCTTTTGGAGATTTGAAAAAAAAAACATTTCGTCTTCCGAAATCCAGATTTTCAGGCAATTATTTTATGTTGCGTATACTTAAATAATGCTTTTATTTTGGCCTATATTTAATGTAGTTAGAAATAGGTCCGAGAAATAAGAACACTGTGTGTTAATAAATTGACAAGCCCCAACTGCTGCTACTATTTGTTTAAGTGATGTTCTTCAATATTTTATGTTTTATTTCATTACGCGAAGCTTCAAAATTTGTCCCAAATGTTAAGGGATTTTGAGGTCAATTAGCGTCATTTGACGAAATCTGTTACTATCGATTTCTCCAATTTAGATTGATATTGAGCCAACGAACCATGCAGTGAATTGTTTTCATATAGGCCTACTTACCATGAGAATATGAGCCGAATTGATTTTTCGACTGTTTGCGAATGTTTGACCGATGCTGGTATTTACTCTTAAAAAACGTCTCTCACCTTCGAAAACATGTTCAGGTCTTTGGTTTTCTAAAATCAAAGATGATATAGATTTTACTACAATTTCTTCTCTATCAAGTAAAGACCTTTCCGACCAAATCTAACAAAGTATGCTTGCTAAAACCTTTGTTTTCAAATTTGCGGTAACAAAGATTTTTTTCCCAGGGATTTTCTTGTTAACAAACGCTTCAACAGTGAAAGCCGGTAAGTTGATTTTCTTTGAAATTGCTCAATGCTGTCTTTTTTCCAAATGTAATTGCGACCTCACTAGAATATCATGCACATTGTAATAGTTAACAAATAATGATAATAATAATAATAACAATAATAAATGTAAAAATACATATCTCTATATGTATATCTCAAAGTTTTCTTAGCAGATGTTATAAACGCCGCTACATCTCTGTAATATATAATATCTATAATCTTGTAGAAAAACATGACCGCCGGCTTGTAAACAAAATCAATAATAATAACCATCCTCTGTTCAGCATATTACCAGAAACCAAACTTTCGTCAAAACGACAAACTTTCTTGCTTCAGACCGAAAATAAATACCGAACGTTTTAAAGATAGTTTTTTCAATCGAATAATTTTTGATTAGAATGTCGTTTTATAAGTAATTCGTAATTATAGTACATGTAGTTATGATATTATATAATTATTGTAATCAAAGCGCAGAACTTTGTAATTATATTTTTCGGTTTTTTATGTAACATAAGATATGTATTTTATCTCATGAGATGAATAAAGACAATATTATTATTATTGTTATTATCATTATTATTATTATTGTTATTATTATTATCATTATTAATTTCATATACCTACATATTTTCAAATTCTGTTGTAAATTGGGTTTGTTATTGTAACAATTCTGCCAAATAAAGGAAAATCAGTCTGTGCAAAATTGTGTTTTGTTGTCATTTGCTCAATCACCGCGCTTATTGACATCTACGTTCATTAATTAGGGCAAACCGTTGTATTGATATTGTATAATCTATGAAAACCATTCTTCCGCACTCTGTTGCACATTTGGTATTTTTTGGAAATAAGAACAACCGCCTAAAAACCGACCAACGAGTTTTCGCGTCAAAAATAGATTTCCCTGATTTTTTTTTTTTTTCAGGTAAATTAGCAATTCATTGCAAAGTACTAAAACCGACCTCTTTTGTTTCAAAAATCCTTAATGCGAAAAACATAAATAATTAACTGACTTGAGGTGAACGGCCTTGAAATCGCCACGGCAGCCTTGTTTACAATTCAAATTTCAGGTGATTTCATAACAACACGAAAAATATTACGCGGCCAAACCTAACGAAAATTTTGAAAAGCAGGTAAAATAAACCTTCCTCTTGCATGTCGTATGCTTCATGTCGCAAATTATTCGAATTTGTTCGTTTTGCACCGACATTTTTAGGCCTAATTTTTCGATGCGCGATCGAAGTACCAAAGCGTACTTGACTTTTTCAAAAGTGGATAGGATTCAGGAACGCTAATAACTATAATTAAACAGATAAAAGATAGGAATGTAAAACTATGAAAGAAAATAATGCGGCTCGTAAAATGGGAACGCGAAAGTAATGGCTCAACTTACCTCTTTCGAAGTGTTCGATAACTGAAGAATGTAGTAAGCGGTGGTCACGTCATTCACAAAAGGAACCCTTTTTATACTCAATACCAGCTTGGCAGGTTAGAAATTCCTTAAACAAGGTAGTTTGATGTTTCTTTAAGGCTAACGAAAACTTTAATATCTTTAAAGTTTCATAGAAGTACGAAAATCGAACCGCAAAAAACTGGCAAAATAATTTAATTGCTAAGCATGGTTGAACTTAACGAAGAATATATGCGGCCAAGTGTTGTCACGCAAGCAAATAGTTGTTTCAAATTATTTCTCGGACAATCAGACAGGTAAACATTATTTTTTTACAAACGTATTTATTTTTCATACTTGATATTCAAGTTAGATGCTAGGGAACATTAGCTGAATCAGACGGTCGTCTGAGAAATTTTGAAACAACGTAACTGGTACAATTCTGACGGAAAGTACTTTTTTACTTGTAGGTTTTTAAGTATACGCTGAAAAACAAAAATAAAGTTGCCAATGTTTTTGTATGTGACTTTGAATTATTATCTTATTTGTCTAATCCAATCTGGCTGTCAAGATCAAGAGCCAAGC
>JANVCF010187513.1:0-10207 GCA_025388745.1 Hydrozoanthus gracilis
TGACAAAATGTCTTCAGTAGCACTTTAAGATAGTAAGAACAATTCCTTAGAGCTATAAAAGTACCTGTGACAAAATGTCTTCAGTAGCACTTTAAGATAGTAAGAACAATTCCTTAGAGCTATAAAAGTACCTGTGACAAAATGTCTTCAGTAGCACTTTAAGGTGGTAAGAACAATCCCCTTAGAGCTATAAAAGTACCAGTGACAACATGACTTCAGTAGAACTTTAAGGTAGTAAGAACAATCCCCTTAGAGCTATAAAAGTACCAATGACAAAATGTCTTCAGTAGCACTTTAAGGTAGTAAGAACAATTCCTTAGAGCTATAAAAGTACCTGTGACAAAATGGCTTCAGTAGCACTTTAAGGTAGTAAAAAACAATCCCCTTAACTAAGTTAAGAATAGCTCACGGGTAGCTTCGAGTCCTTTGTTTCTTTGTCTAGTTCCAACACATTATCGACCTAGACTACAAAACAGTCCCTTTTTCGCCGGGAGAACGTAAACACAAGCGCGGTCGTTAGTTACGATATCCCGGCGAAAGAAGGGACTGTTTTGCAGTCTATTATCGACCTAGTAAGTCTCACCTCGTGTTGTCTCCTGAACAACAACAAAACAACTAATCGATTGGTTACCAACCTGTACTAGAATACTATCAGCATAAACACTTTCACCATCGACAATGACTCTAGCTGGAACTTATTACTCTTCAAAGAAGCTACTTATTCCAATACTTTCATTGCCGAACTCAACAAAGGACTCAAAGCCAGCCGTAAACTATTCTTGTTCAAGTAACAGACAAATCATAGTTTAAAACTAGTTTGTTCATAAAGCAGTTCTTTAAAAATTGTTCGGAGTTGAAAACAGTATGGTCTTCTCAGGTTGTAGTTAGATTCTTTTCTCTTTGGCAGCGTCGATCTTATTGGTTCAACAAGGACTGCTATCGAGTTTCCGATAAATTTACGAATCTCTTTTTTTCACTAACTCATAAACCGACAATAAAGGTTAGCTTAGAAACAGATAACAAGTCCTTTACATGAAAATCATGTGCAGACCTCGGTCTTGTGGTCCAAACTTCGCTGTGTCGGCCCGTACGACCTCACTAACAGTTAATAAGTGTTAATATGTTTTGCATCGGCTGAATTAGAACCCTCTCACGTAGTGCCAGGTCACACATGGCTGCGAACAGTTCTAATTTCTGCAAGTCCTAAAAAAATTAAAACAAGATGTAAGAAAAAAAAGCCGCACACTGAAATTAAACATCCTCACCAATAGCTCTTTAGTTGGAATGAAACCTTGTAGTCTTGTTATGACCAATAGGTGAATAGAGAACCAGCTCAATAAAAGGGTTCTTGGGACAACCAAAATCAGAGTAAAAATGTGATTAATGCTTCGATATTGTTGAGCGATCAGGCCGGTGTAGTGTGGGTTTAACAGTGAAACGAGGCTGCACGGAATTTGAAAACTATAACGATAATAACAGCAGTTATCAGGTAGGAAACTAAGTTGAAATTCGATGTTTCTCGCTTATAAATTGATGAAACAACGCCCGTTACTGCAGCGGTCATTTCACATTAGCCCCAGTTTTTCTCAAGTTTGCTAGCTTACCAAAACAAGCTCTTCTTCGGTACGGTGGCTTCGTAGGTTTACAATTGCAAGCAGGGAGCTCGACTGATCTATATTGCAAAAGACATAAGTCTGAGTAAGTCACCTCTCAATATGTACCAAAATGTAAACTAAAGTACGCGAGTCTGAAAACTTCTTCAAGGCACCACGCACTCGAGCCCCCTCCCCAACCTCCATCCCCAAATTCTATATTTTTTTGACCGGCAAAACTACCTTTATTGGAGTTATTGATTCTGATTCTATTTCCCAATGAAGCTGAATATTTCTTGACTTGCACGTACGCAAATTGTTCTAAATCATATTATAATAAAGGAGATAAAACGCGCGTTTTGATTGGCTGAGATGACGCACTCTAAATATGAATTATGCATCTGCATACATCACCGCGGGATTTGCCAGGCTTGTTTTACGAAAAAGTATAGAACTCGCCTGCTTGTTCACTTCATTGATAGAAACACGCACGAACTTTTATCTCACGAAAGAAGTGTTAGGAAAAACGAGCAGGAAAATTTTTTGCCCTTCTTGGATGAACTATTGAAAACTATTGTTACAGATAACGTAAGCCTCGACGGCATGTTCTAATGCATTTGTTTTCTCCAAAACCCGAACACATGAGATCGTTTTAAATATTTCTCGCGACGATTTCACTCGTTATTTTTTCCGATCTCTACTTGAAAGCTTGTAAGAAAATATCGCCTAAGCTATTGCAAATAAGATTGTTTTGTAATCTCTAGGAACTGAGGTGACTGTTGGCCTTTTCTAATAGCAAACTTTCTGATTAAGTCGAGTATTTTCCCTCGATTCGTGGCAGTTCTAATTCAAACTTCAAGCTTTGTGCTCGCAAGATGGCAGATGACGTGTAATGTACGTGTAAGGAAAATTTGGATATTGATATTACATCGCGCATCTCTGCTTTTTTCACATTTGTTTGTTATTTCATCAAAGCAATAAAACACAATTTCCGTGCCGTGTAATTTTTCATTGCATTCGGGGGGAACGGACACTTCGTGTATCAAGTTTTTCGTCTATTCCCCACTTATTCCCCCCCTCCCCATCATGCAATAAAAAAGTACACTGCACGGGAACGCGTTTTATTACTTAATAATAGTGTGTTCACCACAACCAATCAGAACGCGCGTCATGTTTCCTTTCTTTTAACTATATTTACTATTACCAAAGACTTTCTATGGCCTTACACGTTTTAAAATGACCAGCTTAACGATGGCCCTGGTAATCCCACAGTAAAGCATGGCTGTTCTTGAGATGTCACTGTTGTTAACATGTGGGTCAACCAACACCACTACTGGTCGCTCCAGGCCACTGAATTTATGGATAGAGGTCAAAACTACACGCTCCCCGGCATTATCTTCCTCGTTTCCGAAGTTGAAAATGGCGTTGAGGGCAAGCCGCACATCATTTGCTTCTGCCTCCTCCGTACACAGCACAGCAATGTCTCGAGCACTGTACCCCTCGCGGTCTAACTCAAGTAATGCATTGTGTATCTGATTTGAAAGGTTTCCAGAGAACCTTCGGTAATAACACACATTATCTCCCTCAAAATCATGAGCAATTTCCGGTGGATTGCCGAAGAAAATAGTCATATAACTCTTAGACATTTGGAATATTTTTCCAGAGTTACGAATAACCTGTCTAAGGTAACAACGCGGCTGTCGAAGAGCCTGCACTAGAAGACCATTAGGAACTTTGTTCGTTCTTTGGTTTTCATCAAGGAAAATCCAAAGAAAGCCTTCTAATGGATTGTTCTTACTGATGATATTTTCTGCTTTCTCAAACCAACTTCCGCCTCTATTTCGGAAGCTTTGAGCCTCGTCAATAACAACGTGTTTCGTGTACGGAAACACGTTCAGTTCGTTCATGAATGTGGTACGACACACTGGTTCAGCGACACCAAACTTCCTGTTTATAAGAAGAGCAAGCAAACTAGATTAAACTAGCTAGAAAATGTTGGGAACGGAAACCAATTCAAGAGGGCAACAACAAACAAGTCAATCACAAAATGGTTATAACCACTAAACATGTGACAGGTTCAGTTCCGACCCTGCTTTTAATTGTTTCAACAACTCATTAACTAAAAGCACAAACTTTCATAAACAAGTTTCTTTTTCACCTCCTAAGTTCCAAATGAGAATGACACAAGGCGATAGATGTGACGAACTTCACCTCATGCTTCTTTACTTGGTCAATACCATAAATTAGGTATTAAAACTACAGATCATCTTTTATTTGCCCTTCAAAAAAAGCAATCACATATTAACCACAGCAAGATCTGCAATTCAATTTTTGAACGTTTCAGTGTTTTTTTCTTTCGACATTGTTCTTAATGAAAAAAAGGTTCCACTTGGTTACGGGTGTAGTGCTCTTCCATTACACCTTTTGCAAATCGTTAACGCAAAATAGTAATTCATTTGTGGTTCTCATTTAGTAGTTACGAGGTTTCCTTCTATTATTCCTTCTTAGTTATGTAGCGATATTACAGTAGTTTAGGTCAGCTTTGCCATCTCTTGTTTTCTTGTTTTGGTATTTAACGTTGCTCGTGTTTACATTTGTCTGATTACATTGAATACTACTTCACTAGATAATCATAATAGTCTACGCCTTTAGAGTTACAAAGCGTGTTTCTAATCATGTATATTTTAGTTCGAACCGCATTACTGCACCATCGTATTATTATAAATTATAGTGACTGACTAAATAACGCTGACTTAATTCACAACTAGGCATAGATTCTGAGAAAGCGTTTGACATAAAACACTTGAAACGAATAAATTGTTCTTCTTGTTCACCGAGCACAGCTTTTGTGGCCATGTCATTCAAAAGATAATTATTAATAATTGTGCCATTTGTAGAGCTCGCATGCGTCTCATTTTCATTTGTCTTCAAGTTATTAATAACTCCCCTCCGAAGGAAATATTGTTTGTGGCTATTAGCTCCCCGACGGGAAGTTTTACTCTCTAGAGGTAATTCGCCTCCCGAAGGGAATTTTGCCCCTGCAGCTGAAAACGGTAAACAACTTCTGAAACGCCAAGACTGGTTCCAGATCGCGCGGGCAATCAAGAAGCGCTGGGACAAATGGATAGTTGCGAAACAAATGGTTTGGTTTGCTGGTTCGCCTTAAACCTTCATAAAACCTGAAACACATTTCGTAAGCTAATAACTTATGAATACTTAGAATACTGTGCCTGGTTATGAATGAAAGAAATGACAAATTCATGGTATAAAATTGAATAAAACTCAACTTCGAAACCAACGGGCTCAATACATGAGGTCGATCGAGCACATGTTACTGAAGATAGGTACGTCACGCAGTCGTCAGTTTCCGAAATTGGTCGAAGTCGCTGTCGCGTGCAATCGGGTAGTTTTGATCGAATACTTCGGAAAAGCAACTCTTTCACTCACTCACATAATATTATGGCTATCGCCTCCGGCAATAGCCACAAAAAAACAATTTGACTCCGCCAATTTGTTTATGAGGCGTGCTATATGATAAGCAGTTTGCTCATTATCCTTTATGCCTTACAAAGACTAAGCTGAGGGCATACAATGGCATCCAAATTCCAGTATGTGGTAAAATAAATATTCCTGTTGTCTTTGAGTCACAAAAAAGGCTTTTGCCTTTGATCATCGTCAAAGGAGATGGTTTGCTCTCCTGGGGAGAAATTGGCTGGTGCAACTGAAGCTGAATTGGCAAACTATCTTCCAGGTGAGTGCCCCTGACACCTTGGCTGATGTGCTAAAGCGTCAAAAAAGTGTGTTTAACAAGGGACTGGGTACCATCAAATGATTCAAAGCAAAAATCAAGTTGCGTGAAGGTGCTAAGCCTATATTTTGCAAAGCTCGACCTGTGCCTTATGCTTTGCGAGACAAAGTGGAATAAGAACTGGACCGTCTGGAGAGCCAGGGAGTGGTCAAGAAAGTTGAACGGTGCGATAGGGCATCCCCTATTGTTTGTGTTCCAGTGAGTATCAGTGAACAAGGTGCTCTTGGACAACCCATACCCATTGCCTTACACAGAGGATATATTCGCAACACTGGGAAGTGGCACAGTGTTTAGCAAGATTGACTTGTCAAATGCATATCAGCAGATGGAGTTGAGTGGGGATAGTCGACAGTATCTGACAGTGAACACCCATAAAGGGCTATATGCTTATCAGCGTCTTACCTATGGGACTGCCTCAGCACCAGCAATATTTCAAGCTACGATGGACCGAATTCTACAAGGCGTGAACCATGTGCGGTGTCGCATTGACGGCATTTTAATCAGAACCGAACCACAGAAACACTTACAAGTGCTAGATGAAGTGTTAACCAGGCTAGAGAAGCATGGCATATTAGTGAAGTAACCCAAATGTCAGTTCATGGTACCATGTGTTGAATTCTTGGGCTATCGGGTGGATGGAGAAGGTCGTCATCCCTTAGGTGAGAAGATTTCAGCCATTGTTGAAGCACCGAGCCCTAAGAACGTGGCTGAACTACGCTCATACTTAGGACTTCTGAAGTACTATGGGAATTTCATAGCCAATCTGTCAACCATACTTCAGCCCTTGCATGGACTACTCAAAAAGGGAGTGAAATGACTGCGAAGATTCATTTAAGCTAAGCAAGTCAAAGCTTCTGACTAGCAAGGTGCTAGTTCCCTATGATGAGAAGCGCAAGTTGATTTTAGCGTGTGATGCATCCCCGTATGGTGCGGGGGCTGTTATTTCGCATGAAATGGATGGAGAGGTGCGGCCCATTGCATTTGCATCGTTAACCCTGACAAAGAGTGAACACAGTTGTTCGCAAATAGAGAAAGAGGCACTGGGAATTGTATTCGGTGTACGAAAGTTTCACAAATATTTTTATGGGCGGAAATTTGTGTTGTTGACTAATCACATACCATTAGTGACCATTTTTGGACCAAAGACTGCAGTAACTACCTTAGCAGCAGCACGGGTGCAGCGATGGGCAATGATCCTGCAGGCCTACAATTTGGAAGTGAAGTACCGACGATTTGCAGAGCATGGAAATGCAGATGCGCTCTCTCACCTACCTGGAAATGACCAACCAATGACCGAGGAGGCAGAAGTTCTGTTCTTTTCAGGGCTTGATGAAATGCCTGTCTCAGTGAAAGACATTAGTCAGCACATCCGTGGAGATCCAGTATTAGCAAAGGTACTTAACTACACACTCACTGGATGGCCTAGTTACGTCGATGATGAAGATCTGAAACCATATTTCATGCGCAAGAGTGAAATCACAGCTTAGCAAGGATGTGTCTTGTGGGGAATGAGAGTTATAACTCCTACTCCTTTATGGAACAGACTTTTATTGGATCTCTATGAAGATCACCCAGGGATTGTGGCTATGAAAGCAATTGCTCGCAGCTATCTCTGGTGGCCAAAGTTAGACGCGGAGATTGAATTAATGGTAAAGAGCTGTGAAGTGTGCCAATCATACTTGGCATCGGCCTTTGTGGTTTTGCTACGAGTACACATTGATTTTGCTGAGAAAGATGGAGAGTTCTTTCTTGGTTTAATTGACAGTCACTCGAAGTGAATAGAGGTGGGACATATGAGATCTACGACAGCTCAGAGTACTATTGAACAGCTGAGGGCGTAGTTTGCAGCATATGGTCTGCCTGAAGAAATTGTATCTGGCAATGGCCAAGGTTTGTTTCCACTGAATTCGCAGATTTCATGTTACGGAATGGTATTAAGTATACCCTTGTGACCCCCTATCACCCGGCTTCCAATTGAGCCGCAGAGCGAACAGTTCAGATTTTGCAGCAAGCGTTGACAAAGTATGCAGCAGAGGCTCGAACAGGTGGCAAGAAAGCTCACGGAAAAGCATCAACTGGCTAACTTCCTAATTCGTTATCGAAACACCCCTCACTCAGTTATAGGCGTCACTCCAGCCGAACTGTTTTTGAAACGTAAACCTCGCACTAGGCTGAGTATTCTGCTTCCAAAACTAGAAGACCATGTCCATGACCAGCAGGGTAACCAACAAAGGCACCATGACCAAAGCAAACCGGTTAGAATAAGGGAACTGTCAGCGCATGATGCATTTAGTGTGCGAAATAACCGTGGAGGAGAAGAGAAGTGGGTTCCAGGCATTGTTATGCGACGATTGGGGCCTTTGACATATCTTGTCAGAGTGGGAAGACAGCTACGGTATGTGCATGTGGATCACTTGCAGTCCAGGGCGGCAAATCCAGAGAACCCAGGCTGTACCATGGATGAAGAGTTTCCAGAGGATCCAGCAGGGGCATCAAGTGAAACTTTTTAAACACCAAGTTCAGTCGTTCCAGAGTCAAGTGCCCCCATGATACCTCCAGACATAGGACCCAAGACCCTGAACCAAGATGGAGGCTCAGAGCAAATTCCTGTAGTTCCTGTAGTACCTGCTCAAGCTAGTCCCAGGAGAGGTGTGGGTGAGATAACAAGCACAGCACAAACCCAGGAAGAAACATTGGAGCGCAGATACCTGTGACAATGTACTTCCGTCAAATGTGCTTTCGGTACGGATCACGTGAACTTTAGGAACGCATGAATACCTCGACCATGCTTTCCGGTCGTGAGGTTGTGTTCATCGTAGCTCGCTCGGACCCTAAGATTGCCTTACAAAAGCTAGAACGTTACATGGTGTCGAATGGGATTTTTTCTGATGAACCATGCCTCAAACCAGCGTTGCGTCTTCTTCTAACTCCGTGCAACCTGTTCAATTAGTACAAGTTAACCTGCCGTTACCGAGCAAACTGGAGACTACGGGAGATGTGGCGAGTAGTTGGCGTCGCTTTCGGTTAATGTGGGATAACTAAGAAATTGCATCTCGTCTTCGAACTCAGCCAAAGGAAATACGAACGGCTACTCTCCTTACTTGTATCGGGCATGAGGCGCTAACCACCTACGAGGGATTATCTTTTGCGGACGAACAAGAGCGAAAGGACATCGACATTGTGTTACAAAAATTGGCGCAATTTTACTTAGGCGAAACCAATGTAATGTATGAACGATTCAAGTTCAACCAGCGCTCACAGGAACAAGGTGAGTCGTTTGATATGTTTTAGCCGCTTTACGTACTCTAGCCAAGTCGTGTGATTATGGTCCACTCACAAATGATTTAATAAGAGACAAAATTGTTGTTGGCGTTCGCGACAACAGTTTACGAAAGAAGTTGTTGCAGTCACGGGGTCTCTCACTTAATAGCTGTATTGACATGTGTAGAGCCAGCGAAAGTACCATTAGGCAAGCAAAGGCTATTTCATAAGAGGGGGAAGCGGAAATAAGCTTTGTTCAAAACAAGGGTAATTCTTTACGAGCCGAACAGGCTGTTCGAAAGCCCGCACAAAGTGCACGTCGGTCACGTGATTTCAATGAGCACGTGATCGTCTGTAAGTTCTGTGGCAAGTCCCATCGACGAGAGAAAGAAGAGTGTGCCGCGTGGGGCATGAAATGTTCTCGATGTGGGTTGCCAAATCACTTTGCAGCTTGCTGTACGACACCCAAATCCAAGTTGAATTTAAACGCGCTTGATCATTGTCCTGAGAGTGATAGTGAGAACAGTGAATATTCTCTGACTGTCTCCGAGAGGAGAGAATCAGTCCATGTCTTGACCCTACAACAGTTCCCTAAAAGAATTTATGCCACTATATTACTAAACAAAACCGAAGTTAACTTTCAGTTAGATTCTGGAGCTACCATCAATATTTTACCACTTGACACTTATGTTAGAGTATTTGACGACCCCACATGCAACCGCTTGGACGCCACAACAACGACACTGACCATGTTCAATAACGCTGAACTGTCTCCGATTGGGAAATGCTGTGTGGAAGTGACCAACCCAAAGACCAAGGAAAAATTCAAACTTGTTTTCTGGTCGTAAAAAAGGGACTCCAACCCTTGCTGGGGGCACCCACAATCCAACGACTGATTCTAATGACAGTAAATTAAGAGAACATTTTGCCTATCGATACACTCACACAAGAAGCGATGATTGAGATACATGTAGATGTTTTTAATGGGGAGGGAAAACTTGAGGACCACTTGCACCTAGAACTTGACCCCACCATTCACCCAGTGCAATTGCCAGTTCGCAAAGTCCCTCTTGCCCTAAAAGGCCCCCTCAAAGAGGAACTCGACCGACTTGTCAGTTTAGACATCTTAGCCACCGTCAGTGAGGCGACCAATAGGATGCTATGGTCATTGTCAAAAGAGTAACGGCAAAATACGGCTATGCATAGATCCAAAGCCCCTTAACAAGGCCCTGAGAAGAAACCACTACTCCCTCCTAGTAGTTGAAGATGTCCTACCTGAGTGAAAGCAAGAGTGTTTACAGTAGTGGATGCCAAGAATGGCTTTTGGTACACCGTGAGGCCGTTTTAGATGGAAGAGAATGCCCTTTGGAATCTCCCCTGCCCCAGAGGAATTCCAGCGACGACTAAATAATGCTTTTGAAGGTCTTGAGGGAGTCACGCCAATATTCGATGACACACTCGTCTATGGTGTGGGTGAAACGTACGCAGAGGCTGTCGCGGACCATGACCGCAAACTCCTTAGGCTCCTTGACCGCTGTCGAGAGAA
>JANVCF010187535.1:0-10205 GCA_025388745.1 Hydrozoanthus gracilis
TTACAAGAACGTCCTATTTTTCGGGCCGAGGCCTTGATGACTCAAATGTTTTTAAACTTATTTGTTAGTATTGGGTGCGCAGCTGTTATTACCAATCGGAAGCACGAGTATGCTTTATTGAACTGTTAGCCCAGTTGGTAAGGCGCCAGTCTTTCGTGCTGGAGGCCCGGGTTTGATTCCTGGTGCCGGACCTTCATTCAGGGGTCTTTGAGTATAATTAAGGAGAAGGTGCTGCCTTTGCCCTAACATCTGCAAACGGTTAGATTTTTGCGTCTTCTCGGATAAGGACATTAAACCGTAGAGTAGGGTGGTCATGGTGTTGTGGTCTGTCTCTTTTACTATAACTGAGGGCAACTCTTATGAAAATAGTTGTGAGCCGTATACAGCGGACTATCTAAGACCCTCAATACCAGTCAACTGTAAATCATTGTTAAGCGCCTCTGATCACATACATATGGAAAAGGCGCTTTAGAAATGCTAAACATTATTATTATTATTATTATTATTATTATTATTACTATTATTATTGTTATTATTATCGCTTCCACGGCCAGCGAGAAGGAATCATAAAAATGAAAAAGTATTCAAAACAAAGTTAATATGCATGCACAACATTATAGGCGGTTTTGCACAGACGACATACTTAGCCAAGCAAAAACGTATATTTCCATGTGAATTAATCTTGTGCAATATCCAAAATAAAAGAGTGAATGTTGTCGTTCATCCAGTTGGAAATGATAATAGAAGAGTGATAACGCAGCTAATTGGTACAATAATTTCCGTTTAAGCCCGAGTACACCCAAAACGTGCTTTGTGGCCACTTTTTCTCATGTTTCTTGTGATTTCTCCGTCTATGGTTTGAATCTACAAAATGAAGGAAAGTCAGCTTGAAAACTGTAAGATTTTTTGGTTGAGTTATAAGTTGTGTTTTGTTTTTTTGAAGACTGGTAGTTTTAAAGAGAATTTGTTTGGTGAGTTTTGGGAAGTTAAAAATTAAGTTTTAAGTCAGTATTTGCTGAAAAAAAATTGCCAAACCTTCCTCAAACCAAGACTATACTTGTCCCTCAATGATTTTAATCAATATTCTTGTCATTAAAATACCTTTTACCGTTTCCTCACTAACTAACAAAAGTTTGATTTTCTCTGATTCTTCGCGTTTTCTCAACCTCAATATTTTCTTAGAATTTCCTTAACTAATCTAAGGCATTTTTTAACATTTAGCCTCATTTTCTTATGAAAAGGTTCTAAAACTGTATATTTGATACAGTACAATTCCTTAAGTAAGACCTTACATTAATCAGTAAATGCTTACATAAAGAGTACGATAACAAGTATCATGGCTCGCACAAGAGAATCACTGAACTCCTGAAGCTTACGGACATTCTTCCCTTGCTAAAGAGTAAATAGGTCTCCTTGTTGACCATGAAGCCGATTCTTTATAAAGCTTTTAAGGTTTCAAAATTAATTTACACACAAACTGATGTAGCAACTGGCTATTGTCGCTTATATTTAGTGAGTCACTATTTCAGTGATCGCAGCAATTGACATATACGTAACAATGATTGGTATCTAGCCGGCCCTGATAAGCAGTTAATAACGCAAAAGTTCCGTTAAAGGAGCCCGACTGTTTTATGCGGCTTTACGTGTTCACGTTAAGTTGACGTAAACGGGTCTGTTTCTGCGTCTTAGAATCGTGTAAAGATGCGCAAACGAAAACTTGAAATAGCTTTCACGCAAAGGTTGCTTTAAAGGAGCCCATCTTTTCGGCTTTGCGTGTTCACGTTAAGATACCGACCGTAAAGGTCTGTTTATGTATCCTAAAAAACACGTAACTGAGTTGCGCGAACGAAAGTTTTTAAAATTGCCTTTACGAAAGCTTTGTGCCTCTTTCGATTCCCTCGGCGGCTCATTTAAGAGAACTGTTTTTTTATTCTATCGATAACAATTTGTCATCTTATCCGATACGCCTTTTCAAAATCGTTGCGTAGTATGTTAAACTGTTATTTACGTTTAGTCATTTATATTTATTATTTTGTCATTTTTCCATAAGACATTTTAAAATGACTGTGTAGTATATTACAGGCACTTTTTCCTTCTTGGCGTGACTGACCCAGAAACAAAAAAAAAATGTCGTAAGTTCATTGGAAAAAAACTATTATTTATGTTGAGTATGGAGATAATTGTTTTTTTTTTCACAGTGGCATTTGTCGGCGTTACCCAACTTTTACACCATCAGGGTAGGTTTACATAGTAAGGAAAAGTATGGCTTTAAAAGCAGATTTTTACATACATCGGATTGTATAGGTAATAACAAAAACTAAATACTTTATGAAAGATGATGTCTTCCGTATACATTTCTGACAGTTATCCCTGTTCCATAACGGGTTTAAATATAGTAGGAAAGTGCTAAATTAAATTTGTTGGTGGCGTACCCGACTTCCTTACAGTTTTTTAACATTCGTTTGAAATTTTGCTGGTATGAATTTATATAGATTTAGATTATAAGCTATTTTTGCACTTCATAATAAAAGTCGATTCGTTAAGTTGTAGTTCCTTCATTGGAAGCGCCTTTAACTTGTGCATACACTACTTTTCTGTGCAAGGAACTTCTTGTCAAATGTATTTTTAAAATGTTGCTTTACGATCACTGCGAAAAAATTCATACAGCTGTCAGACCTTCAGTCATTGACACTGTACAAAGAGAGTATCTCTATTTTCTATTTAGTTTAGATCTATTACAGATTAAAGACAGTCTATAAGATTCAAAAACGCGTAAAACCGATGCTTGATAAGTAAAAACGATTTAGCCACCTGTCAAATGCGAACAAGTTATTCACTCGGCACAAGGTGTTTTACTTTTAGAATTCAGTTAGCGCTAGGCTCCGTTGATGTTTTAATATTGTTGATGGTTTTGAACAATATATGAACACATAAACACAGACAGGAACATCAATGAAAGAATGACGAATAGGAAAGCTTTTAGATGAAGTATTTTCTACGCAGGTTTAGAGCAAGATGCTGATCCAAGCACTAACACCTTTTTTTGTTTTGAGAATTGATTACTCCCTTACTATCTGTTCATGTTGCAGACACACTAAGATTTTAGTTTGTCTTCCCTTGAGAACTCTAAAGATGCCAAAAAATAAAAATGATTGCGAACTGGCAACAAAATATTCAAAGCAGAGAGCATATCGGAAACGTCTATCCATAATCTTGATGAGTTTAATTAAAATAAAGCAAAGATAAGAAATTTAAACATAAATATTATTTAAGATGCTTCGAAGAATCAAAGAAACACGTCAAACCTTTACTTACTCTCGAATAGGGCCTCTATGTTTCAATATGCAGATAATAAAAAAACACTGAATCTTAAAAAAGACGGATTTTCGAAAGAAACAAGAGTCTAGTTAAACTATGTGGTTCCACTTTCACTCTAGCTATCTCAGACTGATCTCTTTCCTGGTATCTCTCAACACGTTTGTTAATGAAGATCACATATGGTGGTAGAATTAATTTCTTCATGTAATCAGAAGGTTTCTGTTTTGAAGTTTTGCCCATTTAATTTCGAAATTATACTTGGGTTTGGAATTTCGTCTTTACCCTAGAAATCTCTATAAAAGCGAGTAGGAAATCGTCGAGATCATGTCTTGGTTTCCACTCCAAGCTGTCACATAGCAAGAGGCCTTTGACAGGGCTATTACGTCATTAGTCGCATAGTGGTCTTGCTAAGAACTCACTACCGTGGCAGTTACCTTACCCTGCTAACTGTCTCTTCTTGACGAGATTTTAAATGCTGCCAAGCACTTGCTGAGGTAAGTCTCAAACCCAGTAAATGCTGCTGACAGTGTGTCAAATTTCAACTCCTGTCAAAGATCGTTTAGTTGCATACATGGACACACTATTAGCAATGGTGCCAATGTATTTAAGTGATAACCGGATAACGCACAAATTATATGGGTATATTTACTTTTCTGTTTTCATGAGCTGTGTTCTATTAAGAAATCCAAAAGAAGAAAGTTTGATGCTGTTCTGATTCGATTTCGATGTATTCAAATAGCTTAGTCACAACGCTTTTTTATTTGTTTAAATGGGGGCGTGATGTGGCGTTCACATGCAAACCACGCGATACCGCCTATGAAGAAAACACTTGCAAATGCGAGACTGCTTTATAGTTTCAGCTTTCATATAACTGTTTATGATATTTCGCCAGAATTTTAGTAATGATTGTATTAGGTCGGATGGACAGCGATATCCTTCGTCGATGTATCAGCAACTAGAGTAGCAAAGGGTTGATTTTACTATATTTAGCTTGTAAATCAACGCGCTCGTGTTACTTCTTGTAAGTTTTCGATACAATGTTGCGCGTAAACCAAGCTCAACAAACTGAAAGATTCGAGACATTAGCATATAGTGCCAAAGTCTTGAACAGAATCTTAGGAAGCTAGTGTCGATTACTGAGAGATATTGATGAAGGAAAACCATTTCAGTTTTTACCATGCCTTTCGTCTCAGTTTATTACTTGATCCGGCAGTCTAAGGGTTTTCGAATCATTTTAATATCTTTAATACCGCGTCACGAGGCGTATGCAGCTGTGTCTAATAACAATCCGACTAAAAAACATTGAGCAGTCCAAATCAAACGTCATTTCATTATGAGTTTGTCAGTTTCTGACGGGTGTTTGAAAGCTTTGAAACATTTTCTGTACACATTATCATTTGCTGACTTAAATAAATTAGCTCTTATCGCATCACACATGTCCGCCTCTTTGGTCTCGGACCTGACAGCTACCGAGCAAGTTTTTTGTGGCTATGGCGTCACTGAGCATTTGGTGGCTGCAAGTTGGCAAAGTGTTTGTCTCTCCTTTCCTCTGCCATCTAATAGCTTTTAAGTCCTCAGAGAATCTTGAACTAAATCTGCTCAGGTTGGCGCGCAATTTGCGCTATTTCCTTCTGACTGGAAAACAACTTATCTCGAGCATCTTGAAGTCCTCTTATTTTCCTATCAAATGTAAGGTTTCTACACATTATACGATACGTCATACTTAACGACATGTGTTGATAAGTGAGAACTAAAGGCCTAAGAATAAAAATCTTGTTCATCCGGTGTTTGTCCATTAATATTTATTATATTTACTTAATCTTCATTTTGTATAAGCTTTAAAAGTTTTCCAATGCAAAAAGCCGTTAAAACAGTTGAAACTATTTTTCGTTGCAAACATAATGCCTGGTTGATAAAAAAGAAGGGAAATCGGTTTTAAGTTCTATGATTTATTTTTAATACTGAGTAAAGTAGTTGCACAGAGCAGTTTAAAATATCCTCGATCTACTCTTGACGTTGATTTGTTGTCACTGTGGCAAGCGGCTGCTTTTGTTTCTAATTGGTGAAAACACAAAAGATGCCCTCCCATCTCATCAAAGAGACAATAGCTTAGTCTGTTCTGAAGCAAATATTGGCACACAACGACAAATATGTTTTAATTCTATTGCAAATTGCTTTCACGTCGAAAGAAATTTAATCAGCGCACATGTATTCGGCTGTTTCGTTCTTGATTACTTGTCAAAGGTGCGCCATTCGGTTATTTTGTTTTCACAATTTCGTTGAATTATCCGATGGTTTCGCATGTAGATAAGGAAGTTAAACAGAACTTTGAAATTATTTCTAAGAATGGTGGCACTGAACAAAGTACTTGTTCGAAACTGATGAACAACGCGAACTCTTTGTTATATTGAAGGAAAATCAAAAAGACTGTACGGAAACATATGGATCGTATCTAAACTCAGTTTCATACTTGCGAGGGAATAAGATCTTGTGATTTCGGAAGGTGAGGAGTTGTTAATTTGTTATTCGCTTACGCCAGTTCTTCAAGTTCATGTTTGAAATTGATATTTCTATGGTAAATAGAAAAGTTAGTATTTGTTCTCATCGTTGCTCGGGGAAGTCGTTAGAAGAACTACAGTATTGTATTCATATCTCGAGATAAAGTTTGCATAACAACCTGCCTTAGCTTTTTCGTTTTGATAGTAAACGATTTTGAAAATTCTTGTTCCTGTGAGAACACAGTTTGTTTTAATTTGGAGCTCACGAACTCAGCACGTCTTTTCTACACATGAAGGCGGATTATTTAGAAAACAACAAAAGCATACACTAATATACGAACAACTGACTCATCGAAGATTGAATATTAAAGAAATAAACTAAAATACAGATGTATAATTGATGAGCTTTAAAATTCAAACCCACGAACACTTTGTAAATAAAGGTTAAACTTCTTCCGCTTTTGCAAGACAATTTGTGACGAAATTTCATCAAAACAACTTTTGATGCTCCAAATAGGTTAGACGTAACTGCAATACAGGCTGAATTATGGTGATTTGGTATCTTTTCAAGAGCTTTTACAAATATAGGGGCGGGTTAGAGGTGTAAATTTATTTTAAACACATAATTATTGAAAAACATGTTGTTCTTACGAACATCAAAATGAGGAGTTTATTTACGGCAAAATCAATCCGAGGTTTTAGGTTATTTGTGTTGATGAGAAAAGTCATATTGTTCCTCAAATAATCAAATCTTATCAACTGCGGAAACTCTTTGCAGCAATTGCTCAGCCAAAACGAATCTCTATTCAGTTATTCCAAAGATCAACTTAAAAGTCACCTGATGTTGTTTGATGAAAGCATAGCTTAAAAGCTAACCTTCTAACGCGATATTCATTTGTTAATTGCATTCAGTTTTGAACATAGTTGGAAATTAACGATATTGGTCAGCTTTTGACCTGACTAGTCTTGCAAGCGAATGTAAACAAGAAATTAGCATATAAGAAACGAACAACAGTATGGGTTTACGACTGGCGATGTCACTTATTCGACGAAATATATGTTATTCATCTATATTCGCTGATTTTTCGGTCGTTTTTAACAGCCAGAATTTCGCCGTTCATACATACCGCAGCCTTTTCTCTTTTCGTGATTCACTGACCAAACATTTAAGTGTTGCTCGAACGCTGTTCACTTGGAACAATACTGAACACACATTTCTTTTAGAGTTGCATAATGTAATACAATTCTAAGATCGTTTTTATCACGATTATTAAAAAAAGTGTTTTGTTTGACATTTAGACTGCTTATTTGCGTTTTTCGTTAGAAGTCAATGCAAACAAGATTGGAGCTGAAGCGAAACGACGGTTGTTGATTGACAATGTTTGCATTACAATACAGGTCAGCGAGCGGAGAGGGGGCGTGGAATGCTAATTGATCGTACAGCACAATATAATTATGAACAATTAATTATCGGTCCTAAATAGCTAAGCAAACTCTAAAACATGCAGCAGCGCAAGCCGTGAAATGGCAAATATCGGACAATATAACTGTCCTGTCAGGCTTATATTGCTGCGTTTTCACACTTTATAAAGGTATATTTTTTTATCCCCGGTAGTTAACTTAAAGATTCTCTTATCAGGTAGAAGAATCGCCCATGAAGAAATACAAATGGAATACCGCTGTGTGCATTTTGCGTTCTTGGTTTGGAGTTTTGTCTGGCTTATTCCAGCCGTTTATACCCGTAAGTATAAGTTGACTATAGGTTTACATCGGGGAATTTTTTCTTAAAGTAGATTGAGAAATTTTATCATGGCAAGAATTGACCTAGATTCTTGATTATCTAACTCGATTGATCTGGCCAAACTTGATACTGATTTTTGCAATGGTTCAGTGGCGTTCTTTAAAACTGGAAACTGCCAAGGGCCACGAGTGAAGTAATTGCTCGTCTTGTCAAAATACATATTATATTATATGTTCACCCACGCCATTCAAAGGACACTCTTCAAAAAACGTTTGATTATTCAAAGCTATGTACATGTGTGTGGTTATATAACATATCTGGAATACCCATTTTTCTTCGAGTTAGCAATCGTTGTATTCTGACTCTTGTAATTTCCACGCCAATGATTTTGGCTTAAACTGAATCTTAGAATGAGACTTAAAGCTTTCCTCTTTTCGGCTTCAGTACCGAGCAGTATTTGTTTAATGTTATCTTTTATGATCTTTTTAGGTATAAGATCAGGGAACCATACCGGTATCCGCACGAAACTCTCGACCATCGATACCATTCTTGCCGGAGATGTGAATATTACATTCTGGTTTCCGCTTGAGCTCTCACCAAACGGGACAGAAAGGGTTGTTACTGTTAAGGTTTTTCGTTATGCGCCTGAACAAAAACTAGTTTCCACCGTACGGAACAGCCTTGCACTGAGACCCCCCCAGGTTGTGGTTTTACGTTGCGATATCTTCGACCAACCAGGACGTTACCAGTTTCAATACACTGTGTCCGATAGTCAAATAAACGATACTCTAAACCAGACACTGGATTTAAAATGGGATAAGATTCGTATAGAAACGCCTTTGAACCACACTGCATTGACAAAACTTGGATCTATTTGGATTCATCACCATCGAAAGTGCCTTCCACGAAAACATAGAGACAAAATTTATGTCTACTACAAAAGAGGCTCGAAGCGTGTGAACGTTACATCGAAGGCAGTTCGTAAGTTGCACAGCCGTCGACAAAAAGGAAGGGAAACAAGAATCCGTATGAGTTTTAGCTGTGAAACATTCGATACCCAAGGTTCTTACTACTTCGAATATGTTGCAATTGCTAAAGGCAATCCTATTGTTAGGGCTCGGAGTAAAAGAATGCATGTTACATGGAGCATACATTCTCTTACCGCCCCATTGAGAAACATTCTACCCTGTCAGCACACATTTGCGGTTAGATTCACCGCTCCTGAGTGCCGTCGTACTACAGATACAATTGAATTGTATGATCAAAACTCGGGCAAATTTATCACAGAAAAGACTGCTGTCCCTGGTCATAACACAGTTTTCTTTCCCTGTACACTGTTCAGAGATTATGTCAAAGGTTATTGCTTCAAGTACTTCACCAAGGCATTATTTACAAAGAAAAAGACAATCCAAGCAACTTTATGTGTGCCTACTTTGAAGCCAGGTGAGTTCTTAATGCGATTAATGGATATGCGATTAACGAATTTTCTGACTGTTTTGGCGTTGATTACTCTTACTAATCTTCTCCAAAGGGCTCCGGAAGAAACCATGAGACAAAGTGGCTCAGGTTTTTGTGGTTTTTTTTTCATAAAACTTGCACCTTTTTTTACCTTTGAAGGATATTAGCACATCATTACACTGAATTTTAAGTTTTTAGAAAGTTTGGACTTTGTAGTTTTCAATCCAAGGCTTCGAAGTTAAACACACCATGCATCCAAAGCATTGATAGACTCGCGTCAAATTGTGAAACTGCGTGCGAATTCCGCCTTCAAAGCTCCTTTTTGCCGTGAATCACACAATTGCTTTTGAATGACTCAGTATTTGTGTCAAACGCTATGATTTTTTAGTATTGAACCTGGTGAACTTTTGAATGAGCATCCGAAAGAAACTTAGCACTGTTAAGGTTATGTTTGTCTTAACCAAACGTGCTAATCTGTTGACGAAATACATCTATGGTTGTTGACGGCCTTCCCACATTTGGCAATGGAGTTTAAGTTTGCATATAAATTATAAACTGGACACCGCGATTACAGCCAAATCAAAATTTAGTACATATGGAATGAAGAATACAACTTCAAAGCGGATTCAATTTCCGAGGCAGAAATGCTTTAACAGTTTTGGAAGGACTGCCCTATGGTATGTTATTTAGACGGGTAAATTTAGTTAATTCAGTTGTTGAATTAAGCCTTAAAAAGACAAAATAGATATAGAATTTACTTGAATGTTGAACATGTATAGCACCTTTATCTAACAAACAATATACATAGTTAACGCAAAACGGCCAACTGTTGGCAAAATATATGATTTTAAATGGCAGCTGTAATTAGGTGTGTTAATTACGAGCGCTTGGGGACCATCAGCTTCTTTTGTTCTGATTCTCAATAAAAAAGATTCGTTAAATTTTGAGGTCATTTTTTTGTCTCATTTCCGGTTTTTAGGGAATAATTGATTTGTGAGATAATAGAACGCTTTTGTTCTTTGCTTCAAAAGAAAAATCAAGGTAATATCAATAGGATTTTTGTTTCCGGAGCTTTGAAAAAAAGAAAGTGGGGCGTTCTGAAAATATATGTAAGCAGAAAATGACAGTATGAAGAATAGAACCACCATACATAAAACTAAAAGATCAGGCTATTATTTGAATTGAAACAC
>JANVCF010187546.1:0-10205 GCA_025388745.1 Hydrozoanthus gracilis
AAAAACCAATACCCCTAAATCAGGTTTTGAAAAATTGAGCTCTGAAAAAGTGGGGAGGGGTGGGGTAGGGGGGTATGAACCGCCACCCACCACCTTCCCCGACAAAATTGGGTTCCTTAAAAATACCATTGTTTTGACCTTCCCAATCCCCTTACGCAATACACCTTTTGCTCTTTATTACGAGAACATTGCGCAGTATCGTTCTGGGTCCAAAATAACACCCAATTGTGTGAAACTTTAGACTGATTCTAACGTGGTTGAAGAGCAATTAGGGGTTGTTGAGAAATTAGCAAACACAAAAGTTCTGAAGTCGTTTTTGTCACCTTAAAACGGGATTAACGACGCAAGCACGAAGGACGACGGGATGCCAAACAGTTTATCCTCATAACACGCTTCCGTTCCTCATTAAAACAGCGTATTCTTAAGGAATGTATTGACAATTTTTGTACCCAGTTTACCAATGCATTCGTTACTTTTGCTGCAGAATATTTGCATGAAAACCAGTCGAAGCACTTCTATTCCTTTAATGTGTAGACATGCGATGTATTGTTTTCTTGAAGAACGGAGGCGAAGGAAGCAATATAAAGGAGACAGCACAAAAAAGAAACGTTTCCTTTTTGTGCCCCGTTTCCTTTGAGCTTCCGCTCGTCAGTGTCAACTTGTTTGGACAAACTATTTGTAAACTCGAAGCAAAACTGATTTCCCCCAGGTTTTTCCTAGTCTATTTACGGTAATTTCAACCTCTCTAAGTCAAAACCCAAATAAACCGAATTTGACATACTGGGATTCAATTGTACTTGTTTACAATAACCTTAACGTCAGTTTCTATAGTAAATCTTGGAAAATAACTCCTGGTAATCCTCTTCCAATCTTTAAATACCAATCATGCTCGACTTTCGCGCGAGCTTGGATAAATAAAATTGGCAAAACTGGCCTTAAAAAAACGTCTAAATCTTATGCTTGTATTTTACGCATCATGCACTTTTGGTCACAATGGAGACTCATTTCTTCGGCAAACACGTAGTACCAAAAATAAACATTATGATTTTCGATACCAATTAACATATGAATTTGAAAATAAATAAAACATTCTACGTTTTACATAGACTGACAAAATACTTGATATAATAGATTAATTACAGTGCTAAGATTTTGAGCTAAGAATCCCCCCTCCCCCACCTCCCTCCCTCCACCTAACAAATCTTTCCGCAAGAACTTTTTCAAAAACAAAGAAAATGACTAACAGGTAACTCTGTTCGGAATCACCTGGGAGCTGTTTATTATAAAGACAAATATCTCGAGAATGCTTTCTGTCGGTAACATTTTTATTATATACAGCTATTCAGCTTTTTAACTAACAAGATTGAACTACAAAAGAGTGAAATGAAAATTATGAAATTACTGATTGTACTAATTTTGCAATTCATTATTTCCGTTCGAGAATTAGGTTTGGGTAGAAGCGAAGCCCCTCCACTGTGTCATCTCTGCAAGCTTTTCCTGCCTTTTCTGTTACAAGAAGCCTAGGAGGAGACAAACGGATTCAATCAGTGAAAGAGTGAACCATCTGGATAAAATGATTGTTCCAAAACCAAGCTGGCACGCAATTCTAGTATGCAGCTCTTTGTTCAATCCATTCATCCTTAATACTCATTCATTCATTTAGTCAAAAGCTCGTTACTTCATTCACTCATTTGAATATTCCATTGGGTTCTCATTATAACTTCACAACTTTACTTTTACACACTTTAAGCCTTCCCTTGGTTCAGTATTAGTTTCATTATCGTAGTTCTAAAAACATATTTAGCAATGTAAAGTTTGAAACAACATCACAACGAATCTCCTCTTTACTACAGAATGCAACACTTATTGCAACATTCTGAGCGAAACCGGTCGGGTTATCTTGCACGGGTCAGTTACAGAACAAACCCTTCTCGAGAAACGGACGATATCATTTGGCATTACTCTTAAATCACTCTTAAAATTGGCCAAATGCTATTTCAAATAGAAAATGATTTCGAAGCCTTACCTCTCTTTGGCTAGCATCACCGATAGCTTCACCAAACTTGCTAATTCCTCCGCCGTTAAACAACCTTCTTTATCAAGCTGTCAAAAAAAGAAAAAATCTGTATATTATATCATTTTCATCGCGTATTTATCATCGGACTTTTTCAAAAATAAAGACGTGCTAACAAGTTTCTTTCTTTATATGATAATCATTTTCACTTCTTTAGCTGTGCTAGGACAACCTTCGCCTCGGTTTCATGTAGAAGGCTTGGTTACCTTTCAGGAACCGTGAAATGGACAATTCTTTTTCTATCAATTTGTCCTTTGTAGTTACTTTGTTGTAGTTCGTATAATAGCAAAAAAAAATTGCGTTAAATGAAGACTTGAGTTGACGGCCAAAAGCTTCTCAGAATCAACAAGTGTTACATACAGAGTCAAAATCTATAACCGAGCTAGTACATCAAATGTGCAAAGAATCCAGTGTTTTAAAACATAACTAACCAGTTCCCTTGTCGATCTTATTACTTCTTCGTCGCTATGTGAAAGAGACTGAATTACCAACACTCCACTGTCGAACTCTCGTAGCCTGTTGAGTTTCATACGTATAGTAAATCAATTGGAAATATACCACAGAAGGACCACTTTCAAATAAACGCCCCATACAGGTCTAATAATCGCTTCCCCTGAGGTGTTGGTTTAAATTAGACGTTCCTCTCTAACAAACGCCCCCTAAAATCAATGAAATGCTCCATAGAGAAAAACAACACAATTTGTTTAATTTCTTGCTTGCTTGGTTAGTAGTGGCGAATTGCATAACATCAAGTTCAAACTTATCATTTTCTGTGCTTAGCATGTGCAACTTTCTTGCCATTTTAAGTAGAATAAACGCCTATAATTATATCTATAATAAACGCCTCATGTCTGTCTTTTCTCGTATGCGGTAGACGCATACGAGTATCATACTATGTGTCTGGTAACGAAATAACAAAAAAACAATTTAGAAATTAAAACTAGAATATAGAAATGCCTTTAGAGCTCACCTGAGAGGTATTTTTAAGGTTTCGAACATTTTAGCAGCGTTGACAACATCTTCTGGGGATACAAGCTAGGAAACAAAAATAGGACAATGAACATAGTATTGGTGTCGTGAATGGGACTTGCTGTTTTCATACACATTTCCACAAATAGTTCGTAACAAGGGGCTTTACGTAGTCCATAGCTTGCTCACAGCAAAGAAAATATTCACTGAAATCACTTATAGATGTTTAAAATATGGAAATGTTTATTTCATAGAAGTTTTATTGAAATGGTAGTAAACTTGCGCATATGTAGTATGAGCAAATTATAAAATCAGAGCATAGTTTAGGCAAAACTCTGATGAGCAAATAAGTAACAAAATGTGAGTTGTAGAAATTTGAGCAAAATCATCTGCTAGGGATCTAGATTAACGTCATCATAATCAGACAGTAGAGAATAGTTTTATCATGTTGTTGGTTTGTCAAATCACGTTCGTGTACCTCCATTCCTCTGGCTCTGTTAAATCTACAGTAAACGTCAGTAAGGGTCATCATTCCACCTTCCTCCTGCAGTTGGTAAACATAACTTATTCAATGAATACAAAACAATCTATACAAGATACGAAGACACGCTCGATACGACACGTGCTCTGACTGGCTGTGCAACAGCTCCGCTTTATATCTAATAATTATTAGTCACTGAAGGCAAGGAAAACATCGGCAAAAAATGTCTATTTCAGTTTTTTAAAAGGAACAAAACGGCAATGCTGTGTTTCTAGACATTAATATAAAACGCTATGATAATTATAGTAGAATGCTTGAAAAGCTGAGAGAAAACTTGGTTGGCTTTGCCTCTCTTTCATTTAACACTTTTCTTCTATAGTATAGTCAAGTGCAGCTAACAATTATTCCGGGAGTGTGCATGCAAACACTGGATATGAAATGGTGTCTCACTGACTTAGTATATCATAACTATCATAATTAGTGCAGCTGATGTTTTGCAGCTCAGTTATACTCACTACAGACTGGTGCACATAATGCTTACAAGGCAGTAGATGCAAAGAAATATATCTATTTGCCTAAAAAGACCGACTTCTTGCTATTCTCCTAAACAATGTTTTTAACTAGTAAGTTCATAAGATGAGCTTGAAAAAAAAAATGTAAAAAATTATAGTTGTAATTAATATACTTACCATGACTATTTTCTGTAGGGACTCTGCAAGCTCTTTTGCCAACTCTTTGTGATATGTGGCCCCAGAACCGTGTGTATCCCTGAGCAACAACAAAATTTCATATAATTCATAACAACTCGGGCTACTGATATTAACATATATAGTAACAACAAATAAGTAAGAAAAGGAAATCATAGTTAAATGAACTAATGGCTGGACAAGCTATTCTAAAGTTGACAATAGTTAAGCTTGGTTCACACAAGCAATGGAAGTAGAGACACAGATACAAATGGAGACGGAAGAAGTCTTATGTTCTAGCACTGTAAGCGGAAGCTTAACGGAGACGGAAGGAACGGATCATTCCTTTTTCCTTTTGTCATTTCTTCTGCTTCCGTTTTGCTTCCATTAACTATAAGTTTGTAGTGTGAACCAGTAATATTGGAAGCGCAAGGAGAAGCGGAAGGATGATCTAATAAAAATGCTCTTTTGCAGTCCCTTGGCAAAAATTCTTGCAAACATGGCGGCAAAAAATCTTCCTCATCCACATTTTTGAGTTGATAAAACACCTGAAGTGAGGCTCTGTTTCTGCAACAGGGGTTCTCACTTTGATGTTAATCTGGTAACTTTCGTCTCCATCTCCACTTCTGCTTCCATCACTAGTGTGAATCAAGCTTTAGGCTACAACATTGCGATTTTTTTCCCCTCGTGATCAGTTAAGAGTCACTGAGTTACAAATACATTTACCCCTATTCTTGTTGCAAAGTCTCGCATTGTCATTGTTAACAAACCATGAATTGAGTATGAGTATGACTTTTTTCCCATTTGCCATACTGCACCTACTAAAAGTTACAAAGAAATCTAGCCATCTCAATGTGTTGCCAAAACTTGTCACAGTCGTCTTGTTTACAAATGAGATTTGCAAAAAACTCGGCATGGGACAACAAAATCTTGGCAACAAAAAGATCCATCTAGAGATGGCATGATTTCTTCCCAACACTGGCACACACAGTATGAAGAATGGGAAAAAAACTAGTCCCATAGTTGTACTCGTCGTCAAATCTCAATCTCACTATCAATCGCTTTATGAACCAGGCATCTTGAGCATATTTACCTTGTGACTGGGTTGGCTATTCCCATACTTAACAAGTAGGATTTAAACAATACTGTCTGAAATCAAAAACAGATCTGTTACATCTCCCTTCTAGGTTAAAGTTCCTTGTTAATGTATCATGACTGTGTAATTTTATGGTAAAAACTGTTTGATGAATCAATGGGTCTAACTTCACGTTCATTTCTCATAATCTCCCAATAATATAATTATATTTATCAGTTTAACAGTTGTAACTTATTCACAGTTTTTGAACTTCTTTTACATCATGTCCAGAGTTTTTGCTAGCTCTTGGAAGTACTGGATGTAGTGGATAGGTTTAGCTGGCACTATGATACAAACAGCTGACTGGACAGACATTCAGGCATTTTTCTTGTCACAGTCCATCATCAGGAAGCGATGACATTCCAAGCTTTTTAAAAACTTCAAGCACCAAAACAATTCAAATGGACATAACCATCACTTTCAGGGATTTAAAAAGGAATGGTACAGACTGTAGTTTTATTTTTGACAACTGACTAATTAATAAAAGATATGTGACTGTATTATAATGATCAAAGTTCTATAATTTTAAAATTGCAGTTATTTATAAAATGAATATAATACCTCATCTTCAGTTATTGATCCTTTTTTCTCTTCCAACTTTGAAGCAACTTTGTCAGCAATTTCTACCATTTCCTTTGCCTTTCATGATAAAGCAATTGAATTATCAAGTTTTAATATACAATTGTGTATACATATTAATTGTGTTTTAAGCTTGTCTAACTAGGGCAAAATCCTGGGCTTTATTTGATTATATAGTGCACAGCCAAAACAATTAATTTATATTAATATTAATTTATTCTGCCCTGTGCACTGCATTTTTCTGATGGAGGGGTAGGGTGGGCATGTTGGGAAGGTTACAAATTATTAACTAATATATAAGTAATTTAGCAAATATAAATATGGCAAGTTGAAGACTTCGACAAAGTTATTTCTAAATACAAAGTTGAGGTAAGCTTAATTTTATTCCATTATTTTGTATTTTACAAAGAACCATGGAGTTAACCAAATTTTTAAGATATAATCAATTTATAATTTAATATTAAATTAATGTTTAAACTTTGTGTTGTTTAACTAAGTCAAGTCATTTTATCTTGGTTCTACATGTAGCTTAATTGCAGGCGCCTTAAAACAAAAATATCCAGGTTCGGCTACATCTTTTGCTATTAATTAATTAATTAATTAATATTTTTAAAGTGTAAACACAATGCAAGAGTTAATGTTCATTTACGTCTAAACTTGTCTAAACATAACATGTACCTTTTCCATGAGAGCATCAAGGTCCTTAAATGCCTGTTGATGGAGAAGGTTAAGTCATTGTTTTCTGTACAGATCAAAAAGCATAATGATCACAGTTTTTCAAATTATTTTTTAAATAATGATCTTCCCATAAAACTACAGAATGAGAAAAACAAAACTGAAAGCAATTACAAAAAATTATGATTATAATATTAAACTACTGAAAAAACCTTGACTTAGTTTAGTATCACCAATTTCAAAAGGTTTGGAAAGCTAAGTGTACAATAATTGGTACTAACACAGGTTCCAACTCAATTTGTTGCATATAAAATTTCAAGGCAATTGATCAGTGGTTTCAAAAGGCAATTAACTTCAAACCCTAGCGAGAAACAAATCAATAAAATGAATGTTACCCGGCTGACAGACTCATCTGCTTCTCGTGATTGTTGTTCCAGCTTTCTCTCAATCCCAACAATACCTCCAACTCCCCTTGGCTTTGTCTAATGAAAAGAAAATGCTGTTGTCATGAGTTGGTTTTCCTCAGCACTTGTTAAAAGTAAACTTACTATTAATGGAAAAAAAACAAGACTGATCATCACTGAGTGTGAAACTAACGAGTTGCAGACTTGATAATCTTTCAAGATCATTCAAATAATTATTTATAAACAATTATTTCATTTTTCTGAAAATAGTATACATTAATATATATGAAATACATCGTTCGAGTATTAAAATGTTCACTCCTTGAGCTAAAAGACACAGGTAGACTTCAAAAAAGTCCCTTCCTCTGCTGGAAGATCGAATATTCAAGCACATTCATCAAATGAAAGATTGGATAGAGGAAATAACGGGAGGAAAAAAGAATGGGGTGTTCCCCTATGCTTACGCCCGCTTCCTCTTCAAAGTCTCCCATTTGTTGAATGCATTTGAATATTTGATAGATCTCCCAGTAAAAGAAGGGACTGTTTTGCAGTCTAAAACACAGGAAATTACCAGACTTACTGCTGTCTTTTTTGGCCCTGCTTGTCCATCAACTTGACCTACTGTAACTGACTTCTCCCATAATTTTTTAGAAAGCTGTTCCATAAGTTTATTGTAAAACTGAGGAAGAAAAACAATCTTAAATGACTAACAATAAATATTCAAAAGAATATATCTTTGAGTGGTCAGCAAACAAATGAATGCCAACAATTCTTGGAAAATTTAGCAAACATGGGTACTCTAACTTATTGGATCACTCCAGACTGTTCAACTCAAGTTCAAAATAAAGTGACTAGAATAACATAATTATTGACTGCTATATAAACAAACATTAAAGTAGTGACTACTTTAAACACTTCAATCAACAACTACTAAACAATTTAAAAAAGAAATATATTTTCCTAAAATACTATTAATAAGTCTAAACAGACAAGAATGCCAATGGGGTGGATGCAAAGGCCATCAGCTTTTAAACTAAAATCATAATAACTGTTAAATTATAATTATGCTAGCTCCCTCATGTTGACAGACAAAGACAAAGTTACCGCAAATTCCAATCTCCAGATTGGGGCATACTTGAAGCTTGGGAGGGGAGGGGAGTGGGATTGGGGGGAAGATGGTTAGGCTTAATAGCTAAAGCATTATGGTAATTTGCTATTTGTACTGATATCAGAAATTTATAAAATTGTCATAGAAAACATGTCTAATATTTAAGTACCTCTTCATGGCCACCTGATTTGAATGAAAATTTGACATGCATAAAAGGGCTGGAAACGCATGGGCCTGACTCCTTGTTAGCTGGTGGTGGATTCAGATGAACTATAACTTTGCCACTGAAATGTAAAGAAATTAAGTCAAACTATATTAAAGCTGTTATAAAAGACTTAGATATTTCTTTCTGTCTTGAAGCTGATGAACAGCACACTACTTGCATGAAAATTTTTATTCAAGTATTTGTATATAATTATTCATATAAAATTATGCACAATACCTGCTCATGAAGCCTGCAGACTGTGTCTCTGCTCTTGATACAAGAGATAATGAAACAGCAATAACACGATCCTAAAATACGATATATAAAATATTTATCAAAAATAAATCTAAGATTTAAAAGTAATCTTTTTAAAATATTATGATCAAAATCACTCACTTTCAATCAATTAGTATTTAATACCAAAATTATAGGCATTTTAATTAAAGTAATCGTGCAAATAATGTAAAATAAATAATGATTTTATGAAAAAAATGATTCAAGTTCCATGAGTCAAATTTATCCTACACCGAAAAAAAAACAGAACAAAAATCAAAGATGACTTTTCAACAGGCACGATAAAATAATGGCAGAAAAAGCTGAGTAGAATATAGCCCACCAATGACAGTTTAATGAAATTTACATCCCATTGATAAGTCAGAAAGGCAATTTATGGGAAGGAATCATAATGTATAAGAAGATGGTGTTGGAAGAAAAGGTTCTCATTTTTGCACAGCATGCAAATTGCATTTAGAAAAATTCTATTCCTCTTCATTTCAGAGGAATTGTAATTTAAACAGTTTCATTTTTATGAATTAACGCAGCTAGTTGGTTTGGATATAACAGGAGTCTTTTCGTATTAGTACCTGTAAGTTTCAAACGAGCAACTTATGCTACCCCTAAAAGGCTAGTTCTAAATCAGTAAATGATCTCCCTGTATCGAAGGAAGATTCTGAGGTGACATTTATTTAACAGTAAGTTATAATTATAAAACGTACAAAAAAGTTCCTCTCACCTGCTGGTTCAAATCATCCCAAACGAGTCTATGAGATGTTAACTTCAAATTTCCATTTTCAAATGTAGTCTGCATGACAAGGGAATAATGTCTTTAAAGATCAAATGATTTTAACTTTAATCATGGGAGTGTTTCGAATTCTGAACACAAACATCCTTTTCAAGCATGAATCGGTTGTCAATTGACGTCGTTCTTGCGCCTAAAACTAACCCGATTTTCACCGTCGTAGATTCGTACTCCAGATTGTTGGTGGACGCCGTTTTCGTTGGGAAAGACGGATAGAACCGACGTGCTCCATACAAAGCGATCCATCTTCCATGTTGTTTTAGTACCTCAAAGTTTCGTCTCAGGCTCTCTCGGCAAAATTTTGGACAACAGTCGTGTTTGTCAGCGGTCTTACGTAAGACCTAAAGATGGTGGACGAGGAAGAACACTTTGTCAATTTAATTGGTTGTTTTGATGTTTCTTTAGCTGGAGTATTTTCCTAGCTTAATGAGAAGAAGAGCTATGAGTTGCATACGTTGGGCTGTAAAATCTCAAGAATGGAACCCAACAAAGGAGGTAAGAATCTACAGAAGATCTTGATAACATTGCCTGTTTGGTTCGCGCATCGGTTCGTGATAGCTATTTTTGAAATGGTTTAGTAACAGCTAGAGCAGATTTTTGCTTGTTAGACACGAATTGACTGTATCTTCATGGGTAAGCTTATGTATTTGTCTCCAGTACACTCATTCAATCCTTCTCAGTTGAAACATTTCTATTTTTAATTTTAAGAAAAATTCTATGCGGGGAACATTGAGAGTTAAAAGGTTTTCTTTGCTTTTGTTCTTGAGTTCTATGATTGGCTAAATTATTGTTTCACAAAAGAAACATTGCT
>JANVCF010187557.1:0-10204 GCA_025388745.1 Hydrozoanthus gracilis
TGCATCTTCTCGAAAACGTGTGCGGTGAATTTGCGACAACAATTTCGATTGCATGCGACGAAAATCGCATGCTATCGCACAAGTGTGCGGTGGGCTTTAGAGGACAGGCCTTGCTGAATGAGGAACAACGGTGCAAAAATTTTGTCCAAGTCTTAAATGGTTCTCGAAATATCAACATTTTTCGTTTTGAACTGATGACGTCAGTTTTTGGACAAGCAGGTGTTCGATTTTTTAAAATCTGCTCTCAATACTTAACCTTTGAACAAAAATCAAGAACCGTTCTGAAGAACACCTCGAGATACATCATCAGCCCAAGTTTGGCTTAAATTCATCCAAGGGCTATGGTTTGGCAGAAGATTTCGAAATAATGCACGTTTACCTTTCCGACAACTGACGTCATCAGTTGAAAACAGTAATGGTCCGTGTAAGAACAAGAGAACCTCCCATTGTTCTGCAGCATTTCGCTTTCCCCACACAGAATGTTTAAAATTTCACACTGAGAATACATCGACCAGCATACAACACAGTTTTAAAATAAAAAGCATTGAAATGATATTTTAAAGCAAGCTTTCTTTTGTGCTATAATATTTAAGCCAATCATAGAACCTCAAAAAAATGGGAAGAAATCCTTTGTATTTTCAATGTTCCCCGACACAGAATTTTCTTAAATTTAAAAACGGTAACAGAAATGTTTCGATTACAAAGGAACAAATGAGCAGACTGGAAAGAAATACATCAGCTTACCTATCAAGATATTGTCCATTTTTAAAACTTAGCCAATCAGATCGATAGTGTAATGATACCGCAACTAGCACCTTTCTGTAATCCATTGCCGTTCACATCCCTCGTTCTTACGTGGACTATTACTTAAATGTTAATATGTCAAGAACCATAAAAGATTTTAACAAAACTTTTCACCACTCTTCTTCATTTAGCAAGGACTATCCGCTAACATTGCAAAGTATTTCATGTCTCAGCCACTTTATGGGCATATTACAAACCAACCTACCCAGTACATAATGTCTGTCCAACCCTCATTGGTTATAACTTGAAAGACAGTTAACATCCCAGCAAAGATGTTGTCAAAGTTTGTTATTCCATCATTAGGACCAGGAACATAGCGACTACAGACTTGACCGTCCGGACACGGTGCACCCCCCTGATCTCCGCACATGGTTGACTCACCTCCATCATCTACCACTAAAGCACCTGGGGGGATATTTTCATTCATTTCGATAAGTTCGAATGCTGCACTCAACTACTTTTTTAAACATTCATATTTTTTCATATCCTACACAAACAAATACAAACATATTCATATAATTATAACGACGAATGTTTTGATTCATTCGTTCTTTCGTATATCAACTTAAATTGAGTCAACTTACTGCAAATTCCTTTAGTGGAACCACCGATATTTGGACTCGGGAGAAACCTGAAAAAGGCCGTGCGAAGCGGTCGAAACGTGTTTCATGATCACTAAAGGAACTTTCGTGATCAGTAAGTTGATTCAGTTTAAGTCTATTTTTACTTATTAACATGTATGTGTCCCTCGTTGTCTTAACAAACTTTCTGACAATTGTTTCTCGCAACTAATCTGAGCAAAAGCCGAGGATCCCTCTTTGATGTTATAAGGTTGTTGATTTATCTGTTGAAGGTCTGAATAATTTTACTAACAGCTTTAACATGAACTGTAAGCCCACGTCAACAAACTGTGCACGTGCGCAAAACATTAAGGAAGTGGACAACAAGGCAAGACCGTATGGGTTAGTTAGAATAGGATGCCATACAACAAGGTAGCCACATAAAGCAAACTCGTTCCCAGGGTTTTCTCCTCTCTTAGTACAAAGGACCTGGGAACGAGGTTTACCAGTGACCAGCTCTCTCGACTGACAGCACTGTTCATGCTTGACGCTAATTAAACAATTATTCTCAAAACATATTTTTCCTAAAAGCTGTTACACACGTTTGTGGAGAAAAATCAAAGCTCAAAACCCTTAATAAATTTCTTTGGACTTTTGACTCAGTCTCAAACTGAAACAAGCAAGTTATTTTTTTTAAGTTTGTAGTAACTTGCCTTGAATGCAGGATTGGCACTAAGGACGTTGTGTTTGTCTCTACGAAGTGTCGTCCTAACTGTTAAATTCTAACCAACTACATTCTTCTTAGATCTTGTTACTTTAATAAGTATAACAATTCCTTTCGCATGTCTAAAATAAAGTAGCCAGGATGTTTAACTTACCTACTGTTGAGCCGTTGCCTTTCATATGGCAAGCAAAATGAAATTTTCCACAAAGAAATTCTAAGCCTATGATTGCATATATTACAATAACAAATCCTACAAGTAAACAGATTTGTAGCAAGGGCACCATAGCGCACATAATTGATTTCATGACTACTTGAAGACCTGCACAAAGAGAAGAAAAACATTAATTAGTAAAATTAATAATTAATTAATAAAAAAAAATTAAAATCTAAAGAAAGTATATGGTTACTTCAGAAAACAACAATACATATCTTTTAACATATCAGTAATATTTTTTATTCAGGTGTCAATAGTTGATACAAAAGGATTCTAAATAAAAAAAGACCTTAAGAAACAAAAGCCTAAGGAAAATCAGTGAAATCGTTTGTACCCGACTTCACACAATCACATAAAACATTAAAAGGAGACTGCTTCACACCTTATTGATCAACCGTTCTCAGAATTTAAATTATGCCCAAAATTAAGTCACTTTACTGAAACGTGGTAAAGTACATAAAAGCAACTCCAAACAGTCAACGGGGTATTAATTAACAAAGAACCATTACCGCCATGTATCCTATGAATAGTCCTGTATGGTGGATATAGATAAAAAACGATTTTTTCAATAAAATCTTTGTGTGTCTATTGCTTGCTTGAAATTATTGAAGCCGAGCTAAGTTCGCTGTAAACAGCGTTGGCTGAAGAAACCTTTCAAAACGAGGGGTCTTTTGACCTCATGAAGCAGTAATAAAAATATCTTCCGACAAGTTCAGAGTTGCCAACCTAAATAACGTTAAAATAGGGTGATGTTATTTTTATGAAAAAATATAGGGAAAAGGTTCTGAAGATTGGAAGAAACTCATTTTTTATCATCTGTAGAAAAAGTCTGTAATAAGGAACTGAAAGTGTTATAGTATCAGAGTTAGAATCGTGAGCTCGCTTTTAGTTTTACTTTTATACCATCTTTAGAAGGCGAAAATTTTAGTGTGACGTAGATCAAAGCGGTGGTCTGTAGTTTCTGCCAATTTGAGCTGTGAGTTTAGTAAAATAAAGGCCTTTTTTTGTTCTACGATCAAGGACTGTCTGCCCTCAACCTCACTACTCTTTACGACAGAAGATAACTCCTTTGTAAGTCATTTCACTACAAGATCGTCACAAACCCAGCAAACAAGCTGAACAATCTATTACTCGATGCTGTAACGCCCACTTTCAATTTCAGGAACTCCAAAACCCTCCCTTTTATTCCAATGTTGCACGAAGGGCTTTCAATCGAGTTTTTCTACCATTTTGTGTAAAGAAATGGGACGCATTTCAATAGCAAATTATAGTATCCACGAGAATATTTCGAATTTGAGTATTGCTTTGTAATTATTGTAAAGATCTGTAGATTTTTAAAGAATGTGTAAACTTGAGTTTTTCACTGAGTTTTATTGCCATTCAAGTCACAAATAAAACTTATAACTGAAGATTCTAAGAGCACAGAGACCGAAACCAAAAAACGGCAAAGAACTTTTTTTAGATACTGCTCAAGATTTTTTTTCGGCTGTATTCATCGGGGCAACATCACGTTTAGCTTGAGTTGTGCATGTACAAGTTCTGACCGTTCGTTCGATTAAAAAATTAGGGAGGGTTATAGGATAGATAAAGCCCCTTTTCGACTCACTGCTATGTCGGAGCATAATTATTTTGGCTGTTAGATTGTCCTCAAAATTTCTTAGTTGCTCTCGAAGCCAATTGACTATGGAAATTCGGACTTCCGCCGGAAAGGGCTTAACTAAATAAATACGTTTTTGAAGCCGCTGTCCTATTTTTTCGGTTTCGCAGGCACAAAGAAGAACAATTCGTTGCCCGCTGTGCCTCAAACTGCGTCATGTCTTTCTCTGTGCTTTTTTTTCTTTTTAATAACAAACGGTATGAGCTCAATAGCTTTCAAGTTAAGTTGTTTGGGGACAAAGAAATAATAATTTTTTTTGTTGCGGGACATCTGCATCACAATGTGGTAAGTACAAACAAACTCATTGTGTATAAACACCTGGCCGATGGCGATTGAATATTTATGAGCGAGTGGTATCGAGCTGTCAGCTTAATAAATGAAATGAGCAGGCAGTTTAGCTTCATGGACGAATACAAAGATTAATCATTGTATATTTTGCACAATCAAGTGGTCAAACTCGAAGAACATCGTCAAAAAGCCAACTTCTATAGGATTTATTCCGCAATGTATTGTTAATAGAAAAGTTGACAGTCAGCTTAAATTAAGATTTGGCCGTGGGCCAGATTAGAACTTTAAGCTTCTGTCTTGTCAAGACGGCACAGTGAAGAAAATACTCAGTATGTAATGCTTCATTGATGAGAGGTTGTAGGGAATGTATCCCACACGAATGCAAAGACTGTAAAACACAAATAGTTTAGATCGATATTGTTGCCTTAACAGAAAAAAGGCAGTGGTGGCAGCTCCTTCAAAATGGCGGCTGTACAGGGCTTTACGTAACAGTATAAAGTACTTCCTATAGATACATTGCATTATCGTTTTCTATTTTTCTAACGCTATTCACAAACTGTAAGATCAAAAATTACGGAACTTCTAAAGTTTAGTAAAAATGGCCTTGATCGAAATAGCTCGTATTTGATCAAAATAGCTCGTCTTGTTCCTAGCTTAATGTTGTTTTGATAAAGAGTTGATTTTGGCGCATTAAATTTTATTCGAACGGGTGAAACTCAAACAGTGAGAAACAGTCTCCTTCTTGGATAGACGAGAGAGTTATGTATTGCATTTGAATTAGAAAGCACAGCTTTTTTAGCTAGCAGTTTGCAGTGTATGAATGAAATTTTTGCATCAGGTTATTTTAGTTTTTTCTTATCTAAAAGTGTATAGACTCAAAGTTTCATGCTTTCAAGGTTTTTATCTGCTGAGAGTATCGATGTTGAAATTGAGAATTTCGAGTGTTTTTTTTTTAACTTCATGTTGGTTTCAAAGGTTTTTTGAAATCTTGACTGTGGAAACCTAACTCGTTCCAAACTCCAGAGAGACTGTACCACACTTGCCATTACATCATTACTAACCGATTACTTTAGGTTGATGTAACATTTCTTAACAATATACCCTCCAGATAACATTTCAATAAAAGGCAGCAAGCCAGAATCGGTTTTTGAAATCATTCAGAATGACTTGTGACCAGAGGATCTCTTAACAAAATTTGTTTCTTTAAATTTTTTTTCCAAAATGTCCTAAAATACCCAGTTCCAAGATGTCTATTTGGGAGAAACCCGTTGATGAAGAGTTCAGCTTATTTTTGCATTTTCAGTTATTGCAATATTGTTTGTTCAGTTTTGTTTGTTTTGGTCATGTATCCACTAAGCATACAATAACTGTATACTTACTTGTAAAACTTTTTTTGATGATTTTAACTTCAGAAAAAAAGTGTCCAAAACCTGACTTTATAAACTTGGTAAACATCTAAGATTTAGTATGCTTCAAGTTTACAGAAATATATATATAATTTGAAACATTGCAAGAAAATACTACAAAGTTGAAAATAGTTGGGAAGTTTTTGAATATTTTTTAAATTGAAAAAGTAGATTCAGAAATGTGAATAGACCGAAGATGTATGCTTACAAAATTCACTCATGCCAGGCAAGTGACATGATAAGTCTATGAAGGGTTTAATAGGAAGTTATTTTACCATATCTTGCATTCTGTGGGGCTTTTTCTGTCAAAAAACCATCCATCTGTACCTCATGTTTCTCAATTCAATATACTGTTATTAATTCAGCATAAACTGTCACAGACTACACTTTTTTGTAATGCTTTTAACTATCTATGTGCCTGACTGATTTCTATCTATTTTTTGTAATGTATTATTCATAATACTTATATTATGGCTTATCATGATCAATATTTGCAAGTTACTTCCTTTGAACAAAACTTACCAGTTACCGAATTGATAGACGATGAACAAATAAAAAATCTATCCCCTATAAGAATAACTCAAGAAACAACATACAAGAATGAAGCTATATCAATTCGTTTCTGAACAGCAAAAATTTGTTTTGGTTTCCTGGCAGATTCATTCATACCAGCTGCAAACTACCAGCTGATTGGTCACAGCGTGTTTGTGACAACTTACTTGGTATACCAGATACCAGCTTTAATGGTCTTAGCACCCTTGCCGCTCTTAAAGCTTTTAGACTGCCAGCGTCTATACCAAAGTTCAGCTCTGGTAAGCTCATTAGACTGTTGAATTAAAAGTGTAAACAAAGATGTTACTTACTTGGAATGCCAGACACCAGCTTCAGGGGCCTTAAAACTCTTGCGGCCCTGAGGGACTTTATACCCCCTGCATCGACCAAATCGAGCTCTGGAAGGCTTAGTAAACTGTAAAAAATCAAGGATTTGCACTAAAGGTCAATTAAGCTAAAAAAAAGTTTTATTGCGGTTGTACTGGTCGGAATGTTGATGGCAGTTCGATGAGGTGGCGTGTTATCACTTTGTTAAGATGATGAAAGACAATCAGAAAACAAAGATTTCAGTGGCTGTTATTTTGCTTCTAAAGATGTAAAGCTTTTGTCTTTCCATCAAAAGATGAAGCAAGAGTACAGAGAAGTCTTCTTACGCACCGTCTCCTTTGTATATCGATGAATTCAAAGCCATACTGGTGGTGTAACTGTGTTGACTGGTAGCAAGAGTAGAACAGATAGGAGGATGAAATAACAGGTTAAAGCATCCAGTAGCAAGAGAGAAGTGTCTGGACAGCACTGAGAGATAACTGTCCACAGAAAATCCTTTCCCCTGAGACAATGCTGGGATATGGCTTTCCACAACTGGAGCTAAAGAATATTCGATAAAGTTTGGAAGTAAAAGATGCCAGTAACAGTGATATGCTGGCAGGCGAAAAACTCAGTATTTAAGAAGATTGAGAAACTACCAACAAGTTCAGCCAGGCGAAGCAGAGTTACCTTTGAAGCTAGTCATATTTTGGCCGCAGCAGAGTTTACCATGAAAATTGGTAAAGGATTGCAGGAAAAGCACCTTAGAACATCTTGCAACTGTGCTTCTTTGTTTAAAGTTCTTCTGCTTAGCATCCATGGAAGTAGAGAGAAGCATATATCGGAGAAGAAATTACCTTTTAAGATTAATATAAAGCTTCCAACTCATGCCTATTTATGATAGTAAATAAGTAAGTAACACTGATGAAATTGTTCAGGAAGAAATAAAATGCCTTAAAGGTCGAGCTTGTTTTTTAGTTAAGTAATTATTTGGCTGTGTCTGCAACAGTTGTTATGAAAAGTATTGTCAGAATTACTTTGAGCCTAGCAGTTTTACTTTAAAGGTTGTAACAAACACTTCGTAAAACTGTTACAGACTTAAATTTTTCTTAGTTCAGTTAGGTTTCATTTCTTTGTATCACATAAATTTGTTAGTTGGTTAAGAAACATGTACATTAGTCGAAATGTTTTAAATTAGCTCAGTAAAGAAACTTTGCTCAGTTCTCATCCCATTTACTTCTAGGTAATATTTATGTCAACATAGACAGACTAACTGGCTCAAAAAGGAAGAGCAGGGAGAAAATAGACTAGCAAGAGCAGATAGTCTTTGGATATTCATACTGAAATCAAGTGACATAGACAGCCAGTCACCATAACAACAAAGAGCATAGGTCCTAAACACCAATATATCAAGAACTGTGTAGTTTCGCACTTCCATGTCACACAAGTTTACTGACACACAGATTTTCATGAGCTATTGTTTTGAAAGCTGCACAGTACAGTTACTGTTATCTGACATTAAACAGAATGTTTCACAGTAATCCTGAGAACATCTTTAGTCAGCAGCCATATTCTTGTGGTAAAGCAGTAAATGACATAAAGAAAAAGCAAGGCTGACAAATTGCTTATTTACCAGTTAGTATTGAAAGAATCCAGTGAAAGACAAGCAATTCCAGAAGAAAAAAGTTTCAAGTAGCTGCAGTAAGTCTGCAACTGCCCCATAACAATTACAAGTAGATAAGTTAAGGAGTTTTAGATTCTTTGGTTGAGAAACGTGAGAACTTTGCTCTCAACACCCAGTAAGAAAAGTGATTAACTTGAAGAAGTAAGATTCACATAATCAGTAGAATAGATGTTAAGAGTTTGATCTTAGACCAAAAGGGATTGACGAAAAGAACCGTAGAGTATTAGAATTTTGTGTTTATGATGGTGTTCATGTTTATAGAGTTTAAAAGAGTCTAATAAAGTATGTTAAAGTGTAAAAGTTTTGTCAGTTTTCAGTTTAATTAAGTTATTATCAAATTATCAATTCCAGAGGTTTTCAATAACAAACTTAAGATAATTTTTTTTAATGATAATTTTTCATTCTGCCGATAAATTAATGAAGTAGATACAAATATTTACAGCCATTTATGAACTTAATCAGAACTTATCAGTCTTTTTGAAGCAATTTTTTTTCATTATGAAAATCTCTGGCACTGATTAGGTCAGGTCTCATAACTAATATTTAAGTCTTTTATGTTTATTTAACATAACAATTAAATTTGATTTACAAAAATCACTAGTTGAGATGAAGAACTAGATAATAATTGGCAAAAAAAAGTCGGGAAAATTTAACCTTACAAAATACCAACTCTGTAGTTAACAAGAAGGAGATGGCTTTTTAAAACATTATTGTACATACTGTTGTTTAGTGCTGTTAAAATTAGTTCTTTTGTTGTTTTATAATTTGTTTAGTAAAGTATAAAGTTTAGAATAGAGTAGTTTAGTTTGTCATTGTTTTGTTATATTCTGTTAGTTGGTTAATATTTTAGTTAAATCAGTTTAAATGAATCACTGTTAGTATGTTTGTTTACAAAATGTTACACATGGGTTAGTAAAGATTAGAAACTGAGGCATTAGTAATTATTTAAAAAATGAAAATGTTAGATTTTAACCAAGTCAAGTAATTAAGTCACTGTTAATTATTAAATTATATATTGATTTTACAAGTATCACACTTAGTGGTCAACCATAAAGTCATTCTACACTAAAATAGTGCAGTAAGAACACATATGATTATCTTTTATTTCAGCATGAAGTACAATGCACCTGATTGTTGAAAGCCATTTGGATTATATTAATTAAATCATTGTGAATATTAACTTTATAGGTGTTCTCATTTCAGGGAAGGTATGGAGTTGTTTCATTTTTAAGTAATCAATTATTTTGTTACTCTTGAAATATCAGTTGACAGATGTGTTTGATTGGCAACGTAGATAGAACTTTGCCTCCATTTCAAATCATCTGCAGTAAAGTTAAGTGGTCTCAAAATCATCCATTTCTTTCATTGTTTCGCAGTGATTGACTGAAGTCCACTTGTACATTACTCCGTGAAAAAAAACATTGGCAGATCAGAAAGGCTGATTGATTGTCAGGCTGACCACTATGTCCATAGACAGTTAAGTATCTTCTTACTGCAGTTACAGCAGTGTTCTGTATAATTAAGCTGACATTGTTGTTGTAACGTTTTCGATTCAGTTTTAAAGTTGGGATGGCTGCTGAAATTGGCTGGAGTGATGTTAACAGAAGTCAATTTCATTTCAATTAAATCGTTGATGTAAAGGAGACAAAGTAAAAAATGTTTCAAACAGTGTCTTTGTTTGAACTAAAAAAACATGGTTACAGACTAGACAGCTTGATTTATTCTGTCTTGCTTTCAAAACACGAAGAATTGAAATTCTAACTGGTTTCTTAAAACTGACCAGAAGGAATTGAAATGAATTTTGGGTTAACAATTATCCCAGAACTGCTAAGTTCGGTATAACTAATTGAAGGTGGGATTAATATGGTTAGTTGCAGTTGAACAAATTTATCTAAGTTGGTTTTTTTCTTTCATCTGCACTTGTGTAGGAGATAGGTGTAGAAAGAGAGGGCACAAAGAATGTTTAGCAGCCATTTAAATAAAGCTTCTTCATTAAAACACTATGACCC
>JANVCF010187579.1:0-10203 GCA_025388745.1 Hydrozoanthus gracilis
AAAATTTTATTGAAAATCAAATTTTCAATTTTACTTCACTTGTGGCTCCATACAAAAACTTATATTTGGTTTATATTAGAGGGAGAACCTCTCCCCAAACTATACATTATCCAAAAAATCATGTAAGATAATTTTGTACAAAGAGACAGAAAGGTGTTGAGCAAAATGTCTTCGGAGAATTCCAATGATTATATAACAGTATATATACTGTTAATGACAAAGACTTCACTTTTCTTACATAAGCTGAAAACATGCAAGGTGACCAGCACAGCATATCCAGGAAAAATTTCCTTCATTCTTCCCCAAACCTCGAATGCAACTGAGATGATGGGTGACCTTGATATCGAGGATAACTACTATCAAAAGAAGCTAGTAAGCTTAGTGAACCTCAAACTGCCACATGTAAGTATGCACATTTCAAGAAATTTAGACTGATGATTTATATACATGCATGATTGTATACATGCATTCTGATTTAACTAACAGAGTAATTGTAAGCTTTTTGAATGACAAAGGTGTGCATAAAAAAAAACTCAAAAATACCTGCTGAAAGTGCAGATTCCTAAAATTAGGGTCAAACTTAATGAGACCTTAAGCTAAGGTAGCAGGCAAATTAACTAGTAGGATATTGGGGGTGGAAGCGGAATCTTTTCAGTATGATAGTTTGTGATTGTCAGATATTTTTCGACCAATGATTAATGATTCATTTATAGAATTTCTTCATGATTCATGAGATAAAAAATCAAGATTCACTTATATTTTGTCCATGATTCATGATTCATAGCCTGCGAGATGATGTGATTAATGATTCCTTAACTTTTTTTAAATTGTGATTCATGATTCATGATTCCGCTTCCACCCCTGAGTATTACAAATTCTTGTCAATTAACAGCAGCTGAGTGATGATAATTAACAACTCGGTTGATCAATAGTCTTGAAAACAACAAAACAATAATGTACTGTACCATACATACTACGTAGTTCTTTTAGAGCAATGCATGTATTAATAAAATTAACATTTCATCCTTAATTTACTACACTAAAACCAATGTATATACTCGCATTATTAAAGAGTAACTTGTATGTTTGTGAGTGTATTGCTCTATAATAAGTAAAATCATACTAGTGGTCTATCATGAATGCTGCATTCTGATTGGCTACGCTACTCATAGGCTATTAGTGATAGCCTACGAGTAGCGATTGCGCATGATCATATTTGTCGTATTACGTTTAAAACATTAAAAAAATCAATTTTAGAGCTTTAAAAAAATATTTTTTACTTCTGATTTTTGACCAGCTAGTATTTTACTAAAACAATTATCCCTCTCGCCCTAATGGGCTAGTAGCCAAATAGCTCATTCGGCCTGCGGCCTCATGGGCTGTTGGCTTCTAGCCCTTTCGGGCTCGAGGGATAATTGTTAAATACGTATACAAACATACCCTAATTGTCTTTTTTTTATAATTGTGTGATACCTGCATCTGCGCATATTTTGCATTGAGTCTTAGCCTGCATGCCGTCATTCAGTTGCAACTTCTCATGTACTAGACACTGGCCAGATCGAGTGCCCATCTGTAGTGCACACGAGGTTGTGTGGGTTTGTTCTCAGTTCATAGCTAGCTCAGAGATATTCTCTATTTATTATCTTTTGTTATAAAATTAATTAGATTTTGACACTGAGAGTTAGTTTCCATAAAATATCAATTATATGGTACAACTAGTAATAATGCACACATGACCTGCGGCACTATACTATACGTAAAGTATAACACAAATATCGGACTGATATTAATTACTGGTTTAATTTGTTCTAGTGCCCACCTGAGACACAAAAGCGGCCATTTGAACATGATGAGACATGTTAATGGCATAGGAGGTTACACATTTCTTAGGAGGAGCTAAATTACTTGGTCAGGAGACAATTATAGCAAACTGTATACCTTCAATTCTTACAGAGAAAGTATTTATGCTGCTGTAAGCAATCCCCCCCCCCCTCCTCTTGATTTTTCAGACGCTATTTCTTCCACGAGTTAAGGTGTTTTGAAGTGAATAATTCTTGTAAAAATCATGGGCCAATCCTAAGATTTTCCTAGAAATTGCAGCTTAGTCGTTTATAGTAAACATTTTAGAGGAAAACTAAAATGAAGCTGTAAGGTTGCAAAAACAAGTCTCATAGTTTACTTGAATTTTTATTGAAGTGACACTTGCAGCCTAAAATACCTTGGCCCAAGCAGTTTGAACTAACTTTAGTAAAAAAGAGTGCGGGCCCAAGAATTTTCAGAAAATGTGAACAATCAATTTGAGTGATCGGGAAAGTAAATTTCTCTGAAAAAAATTAGCATTATAATATTATACTCCAGACGAAAAAGATTTTAACTTGCTATGAAATTAAACTAGCCTAAAACCTTAGTGAAAATGAGTGTATATAGTGATTATGATCACGGATGGAAAGAGTGGTCAAGTATTTTTCACCTGTGTCTCAATTCAGATCTAGCTGCTGTCCGTAACACTTTTAATAACTATAATTAAATCTTGACTGAGTTGAGAAACACCTGGGCACTTTGCCAAGATTTATTACTACAGGACACGGGCACTTATCTATTGTAGTGTACTCTGTCAAATGTTAAACTTGTCAAAAGTGTTTGTGTAAATAGTTTGGTAAACATTTTTCTTACAGTTTTGTACAGAAATACTGATGCTGACGTTTACGTTACAAAATGTAAACAACTATTACCTAATTACTGTGTCAAATATTTAAATATCAAAATTTATTTAGTTACTGCTAGATCTATAGAGATTCAGGTATTAAGAATTAAGAGAGGATGTTCACACTGGAAGTACTGTAATTTTGTTTTCATTGTAAATAATGAGTGTGGTGTGCAGCATAATTATATTTACTGAGTTGGGTCTACTGAGAAGATGAATTCTAAAGCTTGTGCTGAAGATGTTGTTTGAGCGAAAACTGAGAATACTAAATTATGAATCCTAAAAGTTCAATGTTGTCCAACTTAGTATAACTATTTTAGATATCGACGTACTATAATTTTAAGGTACAGTAGTTTGTGATGTTACTTTGGCTTATATTGGACTACTGCATTTTTAGGTAAATATATAAATATTTTTTTGCATACCCATTTTTTTTTTTTTTTGCAAAGTAGCAAAATTAGCATACAGGATTCACATTGAGAATAATGATGAATGATTCAAATTCCATGGCATTTCCATGACCAAATGCTATTTTCCATGACCCAGAAATATCGCAGAATTAAAGAATCCATTTCAACAGATCTAGAACAGACTACTGACACTTTAACTCAACCGTAAATGCCAATTCATGGTTCACACTTACAGTGATGATTGAAATTCTATGACTTTTCCATGACCTTAGAAATTCTTACTTAACTCCATAACTTTTCCAGGCCTGAAAAATATTTTGGAAATGCCATGACTTTTCATGACAATGTGATACCTGGTATACCAAGCATAAAAGAGACTACTTTCAGATATAATATAATGTTCATTAAAGCTCAAATAATATATTTGCAACTTGCTTTCCAGAGAGGTGGGTTGTGCACCTTAACCAACCCGACCTAATTCATTGTAAGTTCCTTTCCTACCCTTAATTGATAAAGTTTGGGGTGTTTTACTCTAGCTTTTTGCGCTTGTTTTGTATGTTCTGCAATTCTAATTTTCTCAAGACCCAATTACTTATTTTTCATATATATGTAAGGAGAAGTTAACTGACTGGGGCTGAAAGGTTTTATTATAACTTTAACAATTCAGGACAATATATGTACAGTACTAGTACTGTACCTTTACCCGGTTGTACGAAGCCCGGATAAGCTATCTGCTAGATAAACACAGGGGCGTAGCCAGGATTTCTAAGAGGGGGGAAGGGGTGTTTCTAAATTGGTTCCAATGAAAACGGTTGGTCAAAAATCCTTACATTACACGCAAACAGATACCACCACGATGTTCACCGTACTTATTGTAAGCAGAGTAAAACGAAGAATTTAAGGATTTGAGAGTCCATTACACTCTTGCTGCAACAAATACACTCTTAAAGATAGGAGAGGGAGGGGCAGATTCTGGAACCCCTCGAACCCTCCCATGGCTACGTCCCTGAAACAGAGATAATTAACATCACTTGTAAATGAAATATGATTGCTAGACTTTTTGTTGGTTTCTCATCTTAGTGGAAGACTCCTTAAGAAATGGGTAAATATGGTGTCAAACAACTTTTATAGTTTACCTTCTGAAATATTCAAAGCAAACACTTGGCCGGTGAATATCTGATCTAACCAGACCCTGACAAATAGCAAAGGTCTGTAATCATAATTTTATACATAATTTATATATTTCTGCCAAGCTGTTTTGCTCTCAAAGATTTAAAAGTGTACAATAGTGTAACTGCCTATTCATACTTTGCAGTTGCAAATAGAGTTCTTGAAAAGAACACAAAAACAATAAACAAAAGTTTGTAAAATATAACCGTGTTACTCTGTTTATATCTTTAGTCTCAATAAATCAGAGCTCTGAACTAACCTGCATTGAGCGGATGTCAAAAATACTTCGATTCTCCGTCCCCTATACCAGCATGGTTAAAAAGTCGAACTTACCCACTTTTCCAATGTCTTCTAAATTAAAGTAATAGTTGTTAGATTTCTGATACAATCTGTTTCATTTATATTTGTTCGAGAAACAAATCAAGTCTTTAGCATATTGTCCCATTTGTTCACTCAACGGCGAAAGGAACGCCGTGCACCGCTTAGTAATCGTTGCAAAAAACCAAAAAAAACCAAAAATAAAAAAAATTTGGCACAAATTCAATGCCACGTGGAGACTTCTAATTGGCTAAAGTGTTAAGCCAACTAGAGGAAAAGAAGCATTGAAGCATGGCGCGGACGCGAAAGCTTTGCTTACGTCGCGCGAGAAACGCACTTGAATAAGATGCCTTCGCTCCCACTGCTTCATGTTGATTTCTGTGGTCTTCAAAAATAGTTCCTTGGTGTTTTGACGCTTGAATTCCAGCCATTGTCAAAAAGATTATAAAAAGAAAATAATTATTAACACAGGTCTTAGTCCTTATTCTGTAATTTATAGTTTGAGTTTTGAACACGAGGACTCATCCTTTTGTAAAAAAAAATTACATGCTTTTTTATAAAAGAACAACGAGGCTCAGATTGGCCAAAATTTAATATAAAAACAAGCCGAGGGTCGGGTTCGATAGCTAATCTTTTAAACTTTAATTTACCGAGCTTCGATCTTTAACTTAACAATACTGAATGAATAGAATTTTAAAAAATATTGGCGGAATCCAATTTTGTCGTGCCGAAATGGGGAGGTTTCGCTTAAAATTCCTATTGACACCGAACATTAACGTTCTGTGAATTATGCAAAAACAATGTTGTATTTGTAAAGGAAGTTTTTATTCTTTCACAAACACTATGGAAAAAAAATAAAACGAAAATATTCGTTCTTTGATTTACAACTAATTTTCCTAAAGAATATTCTTTATTCAAGCAGTAAATATACGCATCGTAAAACAGAATACCGCTAAAATCCCCTGAGATCCGACAAAGTAACTTGATTCATACTTCACAAAAACTTAAATTATATTCTAAACCTCATGCGAACGAGAATGTAACTACTTAACGGTCAATTTCAAAAGTGTGGAAAAAAACAAGCTCTTTGTATGTCAAGGGCAGGAAATTACGGTCCAACTGATTGAATTTTGAGGATATCAAAACCCTAATCATTACGAGAAAAAACGATTACCAGTCCAACAATTACCAAGGAATTGTTTTTTTGCTTGTTTTAACTTGATCGAGAGAATATATCTTGTAAATCCTTAAGATGGAATATTTTGTTCCCTTCATTGTTATTTTAATGTATGATAACTATTCTTGTTGTTGTTGTTTTTGCTTTTAATAAAGGAAATACCTCAAGTATACACAGAAGTGGCGTTTCAGCGAGAATTCTTTGCAAATTCTTCTCCCGGTACATACCCCAAGAACCCCTAGACTCCTAGAGGCTCACACATTTGATGCTCTCTAAAACCTCTCTATTAGCTCAATCATTACAAGATACCCCAGCCCTGCTACGCAATGACAACGTTAACGAGCTGTACCAACATTAAAACAGATGTCCACTACACTACACTAGAGTCTGTTGCCACTTCCTTGGCACCCTAAGCCGCGCATGCGTACACAGACCTGTATATTTTACTTGTGACTCTATGGTAATTGTAAAGCAAATCGTTGAAGAAACTTCCCAAAAACACGATAGAATGATGGGAAAAGGCAACAACTCAAGGGTAGCAAGGTATATTATTTATAATTCATTTCAATAACGTTTCGAGGCAAATTGTTAAATCACGTACATTTACTTTATAAATACAATAGCGCCACAGATATACCTCGGGTTGCTAAACTAAGCATATCTTTAATAGGTCGGGTCACTATCGGAAAGTAATCTAGGGCTTAACGCATTGTGCCCATTTTTCACAAGAGTTTTTTAATTTCCAGAAACGACAGCTCTGAAATCAAAATAATATAGACCTTCCATGAGCTGCACTGATGGTCCTCAAAGGACAAAATAGTACTGCCGGCAGAATGAGTTTAGTTAGCATAAGTTGAAAGTACGAACAGATTAAAAGAAAGGAAAATAAATCAAAATGAATTTAATGCTACTAAAACAAAGTTTCTTTCTTCTTGTAAGAACAAAGCTCACAGCCAGTTAAGCCTAGTTTTCAGACACAGCTTAAAACTAAGACTGTTTTACAAATGTCTCAAGACTTATTTGGCATGCTCATGAATGTGTCAACAAATATCATGTACCAACAATTCGAAAAAGGTGTACTTGACAAGGCTACATCTCTCCACATTGTGAGATCACGACAGGAAGTTTTGGTCTGTTGTTGGGTCCGACGGGAACATTCTGTCAAACATAAAGTAATAAAATAAATATATATAGTTATCGTCTTTTCTCTCATTTAATTGACAATACTGTATAATTATTTAATAACCTTTGCTACCCAAAAAATCAAAAATATTTAAACACGTAAAGTATCTTATAAAAACTGTTTTTGTATTCTTTCTACAGTTTTATTGTATCAATAGCCTATACAAGGTTCTTACGCAAAACAAAACAAAAAGTTTACCTCAATTTTCCGCATTACTAAAAGACCATCTACAAGTTTCCCTAAAACAAATAAACTAGGTAATTAGCAAAAAGCAAGTTAATTCATAATTACTTGACTGCGATTTCTGAATATCACATCATGAGAGATTTATTCTAAGTGTGTTATAAGTATATAAAAAAATCTGGTATGTTATAATTACAAGTAATTATATGCACTCTGATTAATTAGCCAAAGTGATGGTTTCTAAAACATGTTCATCTTCAACCAGTTCTAAATTCTATTTAAATGGGCAGGCAGGTTTTCTACCGTACATATGTGGCTGGCTATAGATGATGTTTTTGTAAACAGGCAGTACATCGGTCAGCTTTTACGTAACATTGGAAGAGAAGATGATTTTTCGAAGTTAGGAGAAAGCGAGCTAGTTTCAAATGAAGTACAGTAGAACATTGATTTTGTAATATTCGATACTGAAAGTACAGTATTTATCCAGCTGATCAAATCGGATTTCATATTTTACTTTCTAAGATGGCAGCTGATCCAACAAAAGAAAAATGCATTTGTCTGGCTCAATTGTATGAAAAGTTGTGCTTCTCTGTGTCTTAAAACCTGCTGAAGTTATGCTGTTTTGACTTATTTACCCAACGGTGTGCTTTGGTTTTCAATAATGGAGACCAAGTCAATTGCCTTATGCCTTATGAAGCTTCTGCTCGAGCTGAAAATTTCATAATTCGAGTATTAACTGTTTTCCTTTTTCTTCCCCTGCATCATCACAGCTCAGCACAAAGAACACATGCACTTTACTGGAAAATCTTGATGACTTTTTAATTTGAAATTATTTTTGTTTTAGTTAGGGTTCGTACACCTTTAGGGTTTCAAAAATCCAGGGTTTTCCAGGGCTGCTTTTTTCGTTTTTCCAGGTTTTTTTCGGGTTCTTTAAACCCTGAATGAAACAACATTGTTCTGAATCACCTGTTTAAACAGCGGTTTAGTAGTTAATGTCGTGAAATTTCCTATTTATTGTAAGTTACACAGACATGCAAAATTTAAGTCTAAAATCTTACTTCTTACTTGAGCGAAAAAAATGTGAATTTGCCAAACTTAGTATTTTCAATAAAGTTCTATGAAATTTCCAGGGCTTTTCCAAGGGATTCCAGGGATTTCCAGGAATTTTCAGGAATTCAGAAACTTTCCCGGATTTCCAGGCTCCGTAGGCCAACCCTGTTTACTCTTTTGCATTGGGCATCTCCCCTCTGCATATACTTTTGTAGTATCATTTCAGTGAATGTTGAGCTCTCAAAGAAAATCAAAAAGAATAATGCAAAAAAGTAGTTTGATTTTGATTCTTAACATATGGTGCTTTCAGTCTCCCCTTGCAAATTTGGGAAAAACAGCACATTTTCTGCCAGTTTTCCTAGAGTTTCTCCTTATTAAGCATGGGTACGCGCAATTTTTTTCGTAAATCAATCAATTTTTAATAGGACTCTTTGAAGAGAAAAAAACCGGAAAAACCTCAGTGTTGCAAGTGTGGAAAAATAATAACGAATACATAGACAATAATACACTGTTTCTTTACGGGAACAGGAACTATAGCAACAACAAAAACACATTAGTATTATGCCTCTTCATCAACAGTGTTTTGCTGAAAATCACTGTATCTTTTTGTAGTAGTTTCCAGCTTACAACAACAGAAAAAAGGGGGTATTTGTATCAATCATAACTATCTCAAAAGTTAACATGGGCATTTTTGTTTCATTTTGCACTTTACAAGTATTAATTGACAAATGAGAAGAGTTTGACAAAAATCTCAATGTACCTTATTACAGGAAATTAACAATGCACATTGACAACACGACGAAAATCAACGTTTCACTTAATAAACGCGAATTTTACAAAAATTAGGTTTACATGCATTAAATTAATGCGAATTTTTACGACAAGCTTTATTTACTTCGATTTCTTCAAACTTGCGATTTACATCTCTGCACATACGAATCTCAACATACATATGATCCATGGAAAAAAAAGGAAGCGTTTACAGTTGTTAACTTTTAGGATTGCTCAAATGGATCTAGTGGGGAAACTCTGCCTTGTATTCTGGATTGTTTTAATGCCTCAGTGATCCCCGCGTCGATTAGGACGACGAACGATCATTGGAAATTTTAAAAAAGATAACGGAAGAAGTGAGCTACCCACTTAAAGAGACAGAGGAATATCAAGACCAGTCAAAAGACATTTTGAAGTTGATTTTGCCAAGCAAAGATACTGTATCATGCCCGATAATGACTCCTCTTTAACTATGAGCCTAAAGAGGAGTCATGAGATTTTGATTTTTCTATAATGAAAAAAGAGATGTTTCAATTGATAATGTTGTTAAAAACATGCATAAAATTTACATCAATATCTATTAAGATACATTTAATTAACGCGATTTATCTAAAATTGCGTTAATAAAGTGCATTGTTAATTTCCTATAATAAGGTAGGCTATGTTTCAATGGAATGACCTTAATCAAGGTAGAACAATTTTAATTTTGTTTGATGGGAGATCCTTTAAACAACCAGCCATTCTGTATAAGAATAAAATTATTCTAAACTGAAGTCTCGTGACAAATTAAACCAGCAGTCCTTTTCAGTGTTACCAGTCAACTTGCTTGGCACCCAATATAAAAATTACTCTCAAGTTAGTATTCCTACTTACCAAAAACTACATGTTTACCATCCAGGAAATCGCATTTTGCACACGTAACAAAAAACTGTAAAAAATGGAGGAGAGACAGAAATCTTATGTATTGCATGTGCATGTATGTGTTTGCAATAAATTACACTTATGTGACTATAATTATAACAATTTTATTTATAAAGAAATATAAACCTGGTAATAAAAGCTATTTTAAATAATTTATAACTGACTAAAAATAATTTCCATACTCTCAACAACTTATATAGCAGCAAACAGTACAAGGTACAGTTAACCCTTGTTCTGCTAAAACGGTTTCTGCAAAAACAAAAAATGTTATAACTTTAAAACCACTGCTTAAAAACCTACAAAGTGACCATTCATT
>JANVCF010187601.1:0-10198 GCA_025388745.1 Hydrozoanthus gracilis
TTCAAACAATCAATAACCTGGCTCAGGAAAATTTATGGAACGGTGGATCTTTCTTGAATAACAACTTGCGAACATGCATGTTTTAACTGTCTTTACTACATGATCTAGGAACCAGCGTTTAACCCTAACATAATCTTATAATTTTAAACCTTTACGAAAAAAATGAATGGAGTTTCAGCCATAATTATATCAGGCGCAGCTCCTAAATATCAAAGACATACTACGGTCATTGTTTAAAACCATTCACTTCATATAAGAAACAGGCAGCCAAAAGTGTATAAAAATTACTAAACACTGATTGTTTATGAACTTGGAAACGCATGGTAGAGTTTATTTCTTATCTTTATGAGTTTTCTAAATATACAATTGCATCAAACTTTACGTATAACTTTAATATATATAGTGAATTGTGTTAAACACTAGAGAAAATTTAATTTTTGAAAAGAAATGTTTGACAAAACTTAACAAGCCTTACCGAATTCGACTTCAGCCGTTTAAATCACTTTTTCTTCTGCAGAAAATTTTCTTTTTCAGTGTGAGCTCTCAAGCTGTAAGCTCTCGACGTCAGTGAAGGCTTGGGCGCTTTTGAGGGCTACATAACTACTTTGAAATGTTAATTACTGCTGGTACATTGAACTTATCAACTTAAATAAATCGTGACACAAGAACTCAAAAAGGATAAATACCGCACGCCTGGGTGTGCTTCCCAACCCGGTGTAGTTCAGCTGCTACTACTGATACGTTATGTATGGGAAGTGTATGGCTAGCTTTTCATCGCTGCCCGAATTTTCATCTTCGGCTTCAATAGTTTCGCTTTAACAATTTGTTTAAGTACTTTACCGAGGTCGATGAGAACTGAGTTCAGGTTTGCGTACCTCTAAGTTCGCAAGCATTGTCGCTCCGCATTTTCTCGATAATTTTTTGTTTTCACATTCTCCGATAAAAATTGATACTAATTACAAGGATTCAATGGAGACCGAGATTTGTCGCAACAGTAAAAATAATTTGTTCAACATTTTTGCGTTTGTATACACTGGGTGTTAACGATCTGCAAATTTGAGTAAACCTCTATTTCACTGCGAGCTTTGATGAAGAAAGGACCGCACAAGGATGCAATATGACAAAAAACATGAACAAAAAACTTTTTTGTTTCCTTAAAAATGGGGAAAGAATTGGTGAAGTGGATTGGTGAAGTGTATATACATCATGCGAGTTTCGTCACCCCAGAAGCTTGGGCGTGCAACCTGTAAGCTCTGAGGGAGAGGACACTCGCAGATACGGTTAGGTTAGTATGTCATCATAAAATGAAAATGATCTTTAAACTTTAAAAAGACTTCTAGGAGAGTATGATAACAAACGCGTTTGTAATATGAGGTCAGTTAGCAATCTCTTAGTGTTAACATCTCCGATAGCTGCCTGGTCATGTCAACTGCGTAAATCTACTGGAAAATCAAAACGTACAGAGTTTCCAAATTAGATTACTGATCTCAACGAGATTACCTGCAGAATTAACTCTTAATCGTCCGGTATCGCGTATACAGCAAGACTCCATCCCTACAAGCACATTTAGCAAATCTGTCTAAACGATCGACAAAGAAATTCAGTTGAAAAAGATAAAGCGAGATAACCTGAAGCTACAGATACAGTTGCCCAAGGTTCCTTGCCCAGCAACCATGAGTCATCAACGCTGCTGCAACACGTGTTGCGTTCTGCCATGAAAGAACCCACTATTTTACCTATTCCAACGTTTCAAGATATCAAAAGAAAGAAACTAGGCGTCTTACCATACGAGTTTCTCTACTCGTCCAAAGGTACTGTGGAGTATGACAACTTAGAAATTTCAGAGTTCGTGTGCGGGTTTTCACTTTTCACTTTTTTTCACTTTCACTTTATTTTATTGTTACAAGTTATAAATTACATAATATTTTGTGAACTCCATCTGCAAATAGCATAACTGTGCTAGTCCCGGCAGATGGAGTAATAGAAAATAAATTAATTAAATCAAGTAAGTACATAAAATAAATGAAGAAATAGAAACACACTTGTACTATTAATTGAATACTTCTTGGTGGGTAATTAAATTACAAAAATAATCTATAGCTATATCAAACCAAAATAGAAAATTATATTTAAGGCGCCAATTGCAATTAGCTCCCACATCATCACATTAATTACTATATTTGCAGCTCTAAATGGAGGCGCTATTACGTATTCATGGTTGAGCGTCCAAAATTTCCATCAATTGTTAAACAACGCTGTCGATGACGGCCGGATCATTTGGTCCGACAGAGATGTTATTTGGGATAGCTCACAGGTATTTTTCACGCAGGCGGATCTTCGAAATCAGCCACATGGCCGTGACATTGGAATTATTCCGGCCAGTGTCCGTGCTGAACGACAGAGGCCTCTTACCTTAACACCTGTCGTTGTCGCGTGTGTGATTCCGCGGACCATCCCACGTTGTGATGTACCAAACGCAAACTCCCTATTCCTTCAGGGTCAAGCAAGTTGGAGACCAACATCAATTCAAACAACTGACTAGGTGCCATTAAATTCGCAGACGATGTTTGTCGTTTACGCACGCCGAACTCTCAAGTTACTCTTCACCCTGTAAATATTTGTTTTAAGTAAGACATTCGGACTTTATGAACGAACATTATCATGATCGTTTTGTGGTTGAGTTTTTACGTTACGGTTGGCCAATTAATTTTACGCACGGTAGTCTTCCGCACTCCACGTTTGTTAATAATCAGCTCAAGCTCGAACTGATTATTTAAGCACTTATGTAAAATCTGAACTCTCATATGATTCGATTTGTGAACCCTTCGGTAATAATCCTTTCGACGAGGACTGTGTTGTTTTTCCTTTGCAGTGTGTACCTAAACGTGACTCGAGTTTTTCCCGAACTACAACCAGTCAACCTTGGAAATCCAAAGGACTCTTATTTCCTGGCATTGACCGCTTGATTGAATTTGTAAATAACTTTGGCCGCGGCTGTCACGTTTTCAAAAAGGACTTAAGTCAGATTGCTACATTCATCTTCTCGGCTTTCAAGTTTATGGCGATCTTTACTTTCATACTCGATTTCCCTTTGGCCTACGTTCAGCAACGTTAGGATGTCAACGCAGAATAACGCCGTGGTTTATATTTTGAGTAAGTTTGGACTTTCTGTTGATCCTGTGAAGTATCTAGCTCCGTTTTCCAGCACACGAAGGACGTCTTTCATGAACTAGGCTTAAAGGCGTCGGTAAAAAATGATATTTTTCCTTGCACTCGTATGGTTTGTTTAGGCGTGTAAACAGACACTGTTTCTATGAAATTTAACCGTTCTGCAATTCAAGGTAATAGAGCTCAACAAGGAACAGCGCGATTGGCTTTTATTGGCCACAACGCTTGCTTGGAAAGTTCTTATTTGTCTCAGGTTCTCTTTGTTCGACCAGGATTGATTTTGGTGAAATTCACAAGTTGCGTTGCTGTGATTTACAACTATCGCCTAACAAAGGTTACATAAAACTCGTGATCTGTAGCAGCAAAACTAATACAAATTATATAGAAACGGTTCTTGCATTTTACTGACTAAAACTGGGAACTTTGCGTGCTCATTAAGTTTGCTATGCCGTTACATTACCTTAAGTGTAAACTTCCTCTTTTCCGAAACATTGTTTTTCAAAAATCCGCTAAAAAGTTTAAATCTCTTGGGATGCGTGGCTTATCATATTCACGAGCACGTGATTTGTTTTTAGACTCATTAGAAGGCCTGGGTTTTCAAAAGTCCAAGTTCGGGTTACACAGTATTCGCGCTGGAGGTGCTACATCAGTTGCTATTGCTGGAATCAATGACCGTTTGTTCAAACGTCATGGCCGATCGAAAGCCGAATCTGCAAAGGACGGCTATTTTGAGGAGAATTTAGAGCCTTAGCTTTCAGTTTCTAAATCACTAGATCTGTAGTAAAAATTTCAGTTACTTCTGAATTTTTATAGAGAGCTTGTGCTTTATCTTTGAATGGAGGGGCTTATATTTGACTCTGGCGATTAAACGAGATGCCCCTCCCAGGAAAGACTGTTTGTTTCAATGTCTATATAAGTTTATAAATAACTTGTATGTGGCTCACTGCAGAGCGATTAGAATACTTAGCTGATATATTTACCAACGGAGCGTAGAACACTTGAGTTCAAATAAGGTAGTTATCGGCTGTTGTTAAGTGAAGATCAAATTCTAATTCGCTCATAAAAACTGTAAAATAAGGCTTGATAGCGTTGGTGCTATCACGAGATGCCCATCAGTAGTATTGTAAGGAGATACTGGATGTTCTGACTTGCTTTCATGTCCATATCTAATAGAGGGAAAAGGTCAACAATGACATCATGTTTGGGCTTAAACCAATTAAAATGGCTTTAAATGACGTCGTTTTAGTATTAAAAAGGGTATAAAACGGAAAAACTCGCCAAAAAGTCACTTTTTTGTCAAAAGCAAGAGAGTGAAAAGGTACTAAGAAGAGTAAGGGAATTTGAGTTTGGCGCCAAAGAAGAGCAAGATGGCTATTAGCGTGGTCAACTTAAACAGTTTGGAAGCCATTTTGAAGCACCATATGAAGAGCTGCACTAAAGTGGAGTTGGAGGGAGTTGTTTATTGGAATATTATGGTAGTCTAACCCCTTTCGTAAGAACGAGTTTGGAGGGGATCGGGAACTTGTTAAAAACTGTATAGCACCTGGTTTGATCATGTCGTCTCTTTTGGAAACAGCGTTCAGGCTAAAGAATTTCAGTGTTTGGTGGAAACCTTTGCTATCGGGAAGACTATCAAATTCGTGTGCTGTTGAAAGCCTCGGGATTGTCATGGGGATTATCTAAAAGAGAAAGTGGAGGCTGCTTATATGGAAGACGGGGAACTATATCTGTAGGTAAGAAAGTGAAACATTGTTTGACTAAAAATGTTTTCAATTTAACTTAAAAAAGGTGATTACGTGATAATAAAAATGTAATTACAAGAATCTCAGTCTTCTTTCTGTATCAATAAAGTTCAAGTCCCTAGTGAGGCCTAGTTTTCCTCTTAGCCACTGCACGAAATGATAACACTCTGCGCCAGCACAATGGTGAGTGTGGGGGTTGTCTTGAAAGCCACAGCTGGTACAGGTTGTGAGACGGGTCATGTCGTTGAATTTCGGGCAGCCTAACAGCTCTAAGTTGATGGAGGGGATGTTTAGTTCCTTGAGGAGGGTTTCTTCTAGTTTTCCTCCCTTGTAGCCAGCAAGAAGACAGTGATGTCCTTTGAAGAGTAGATAGAGTTTTTTACGTCTTCGACGATGTTGTCTTTTTTTTTTTTTTTTGCAGTGAGGTAGTTCTTCAGGTTTCGGTATGTAAGAGAGGCCGCGAATTTGTGAAACATATTGTAGTAGTAGTCTTGCCTCAGGCTGCGTGATCGTAAGAAATGGCAGATTTGTAGTGGAGGGCTCCGTACATGGGTGTCTTGGCATTGTCGTCGTCGTCGGTGCGACAAAAGCCTATTTCTCTAGTAACGAACTTTTTGTGACCAAGGCGAAAGCCATCTATGTCTACGACCATGCAAATGTTCTCTATAGCGTTCATCGTTGGAAATGAAAAGAAAAGTGTGACAGTTTTAGCTTAAGTAAGAGTCTTAGGCCTTAACGTCGTACTCATCTTCGGTGTCGTTTTCAAATATTTCATTTGAGTCACCCAGTAGTGTTGGACGGATGGCTGGACGGGTAGATCTATCCACAAAAAGAAGCTGCCCTTGCGTCTTTGACAGGTGAGGAAGTTTGGCTAACGGAAAACTTGCAGGGCTCGGCACAAACGCAGCAGAAGAAGGGATCGTAGAACCCCTTTCTTCGTCGTCGTAGAAGTAGCCGTTGTCGTCATTCTCATGAAAGTGAGTGATGTCGTTGCAGGCGGTGTCACTGTTGAAGGTAATGGGGCACATGGTTCTAGTACAACGCAAGTATCGACTTTGGCCTGCTTTGGAGACCCACTCGTTTATGGGTGCTGCGTGGAGAGGGCACAAAAAGAAAGTTAGAACAGGGGACTCGTAGTCTCCTTCTTTCTTTTTCCTCTTTTCCCATCTGCTTTTTTGGAAAGCACCCCTTCTTTCTTTTTGGGCACGGGCTCGTTTGCAGCAGTACAAGCAGCAGTAGGAGCAGGAGCGGGTGGGGTAACTGGCGGGGCTGGGGGCGTCAGTTGTGGAGTAGGGTAGCCAACATTGCGGAAGAGTTCGTCAAGATCGACAATGGGTAAAGTAGAGGGAGTAAAAGGAACCTCTTCAGCTGTAGTCTCGTTGAACTTTCTTCAAAGGGGGTACATTAGCTTCTTTGGCTTTTTTCGAAGCTTTGGTGGTGTTGTGCCTTTTTTGGCGAGCTACATTTTAAAAAGCGACAGTCCCCTAAAAGCTTTCAGAGCTAGACGAGAAAAAGACCATGTCTGACGACTGCAGCTGGCTACACCAAATACAAACGGATGATGAAGATGATGATCCATGGGCAGACCAAGATAGGGCCTACGAGCGCATCATGAATGCCATGGCGGCAACGAGAGCACCAACCCTTCGTCGACAATGGACCCCTCAAAGAACACCGACCCCCAGAATCAAAGCCTTACAACCTACTGGAGACACCCTTTTCAAGGCAATCAACAGACCTAACGAGGATCTCAGACCGTGGTGAATCCTCCTCGATCTCTCACTCAACAAGTTTTCTACGATGCTGCAACGGGTAGTCGAGGAGCACCTGATCCTCTAGATGAAGAGGAAGACCGTTACAACAGAACGCCCGTGCGGCGTGCCGGCGGCGGCAGCGAGCACGCAGAGGACCCGGTTGCCCGGCGGTGGTGGAGAAGGCCCCAGGCCCGGCCACCAGAAGAGGGAGACCGCCCATACGTGTAGACACTCAAACGAGCAAACGAGAAGACGAAACTTGATTGCTACAAAACGTAACATTGTCGTCCGAGATGAGGCAGATAACGAAAAAAGAGAATTTAGTCTGTTACGCACACAAACACCATCACGACCGTCTATAAAGGAGGAGTCCTCCAACCGTCTTGCGTACTTCCACACGTACTTCGAATCCTAGAGGAACCCCAAGAGCCCAGCAGCGACAACAATCGAGCGACGATAGCGACTTATTGTAATTGAGTTCGAGCTGAAGAACGTGATGATACGGAACGAGGAAGAGAAGAAACAGATAGAGCATCTTTTCAAACGGTTATACAAAAAGTGGTGGTGTCGACGACGACTCTAGCCGCAATCAGTTCCGCCGTCAAAGGATGGATGGAAGTGAGAAAGTGGTCTCAAAAAGTAGACTGAAGTTATTTTGGTTTGACAACGTATGGCAAAGTATTTCTGGACATTCGATCTTTACCGGACAAGTGTGAAACGAACAAAAAGGACGTCGACCATCTGATGGCCACAACAGGTCTAAATGATAATATGGTAACAGACGGCTCCCCACCGATCAAGGACAAGATTCACCTAGCCTTCCGCTTGTACAAGACGAAACAAGGGTTGGATTATGTTGACCGGTATATAAATAAAACCTATAAAGCTGTCGACGTCACAGCACCATGCGCTCAGTTAAACGAGAAGAGGAAGAGGTCGACGGACCACAACCCCACGTCGCGGCAAACGTGTGAAACAACGACGCCGAGGTCAAACCGGAGGTATATTCCTCGCCATGGCTATACTGGCACTAGTAGCAGCAGGAAAGGCAGTAGTCCTAGGAGCCATAGGTGGAGCTTCCACCTACGGAGTAAAAAGAGCCTTCCACAAAGCGACTAGGAGATGAACCGATCGCGAATAAAGATACGAAAACCCCTATTTACGGCCAAAGGCAAAGAACAAGAGGCCCTTCTCCAACATGCCAAGAGCGACCAAATCAATGCCGTCAGCGAAATGACCTTAAATCTGTTGGGAGATATAATTCCCGTATCGAGCGACACGCTCTCCAAACTTCGAAAACACAAGTACGCTTTGCGTCAAATTAAGGAGAATTCAAACTTCGTCAAAAAGAGGCGTCAGTACATATTGCAATCGGGCGCCGGGCTGTGGTCAGCGTTAAACAAAGCCTGTCACTGCGTGATGCGATGACGGCTATAAAAACACCGCCTGACCTAGACAACAGCAATTTCGAGAAGAATGGAAGAAGTAATACTCCTTTCCTAACGACATCAATGCGTTCAAGAATGAACTATTGGGTCCCAATCTTCTGCTAGACAAAGCAGTTAATTTGGCGGCCAAACAAAAGCGCCTGTTGGAAGATGACACTCTCACTCCTCAAGAAAAAAGCGGCCTTCATCAAAACTCTAGGAAGACAGATACACAAAGCCACCAAACGATTACGACGTCTTCCCGCACTACGGGAGGTAACAAGGACGACGACGATGCCATTGCCTCCACGGTATTGCAAAAGTGGATGGAGAAAATGGTTGCTAGTACCGAACAAGATCTATAAAGAAGGCGCCTTGCACCTCAAACACTTGAAACACCTGTCCGAGGTTGCCCTGCCGGTACTATAAAAGGCACGCCCCGTTCTCGAGTACAAATAATATCGCCGTCGCGACCTACAACACCGAGAACTACTGCCGAACCCGGAGGTTCTAAAAGCAAGCGACCCCTATGTATCGTCTGGGTTTAATATAAGCCAAATAAACACGCCAGTCGAGCTTCAATTGAGCTGGTTTATTTTGACCATGATTTCTAGAACACTCAACCCAGCGTGCATTGCAGGTGTACAAAGAGATTACGTCACATCTCTCTTTTTTTCACAAACGCAATAGAGGCGCAAACTGCTAATGTTATAAAAAGTACATGTTAAATAAAATGTTCATTAAATCAGAGTTCAAGTCATATCAATTTGTTCCGTTCAAAACAACAACAACAATGATGTAGTCTTTCACTAGCAAATCACGTTTACATTCTTCAGATGATTTTTTGTTGTTGTTGTTACAAATGATAATCCTTAAGGTAAGTAGGTTTCTTGACGACGCGTCCACTATGGGTAATCTTGGCTTGTGTGACAGTTTTAGTCTTAGGTGGCTGCGCTGTAGTGTTGTCTGGTACTTCAGACGATGGTTTTTCTTGCGATGGTACCTGGTGTTGTGTCCGTTTGATCTTGTTATCTTGTGCCGGCGGTTCTTGGTTGGACTTCAACTCCTTATTAAAGACTTTGGGGTAGAATAATTCATTGGAGTTACGCAGGTGCTTGCGATTCCTCCGATACTCTCTTCCGTCCTCTGTTCTTACACCTGGGACTTCACTTGAGCTTTGGTCCACTTTGATCTGTTGTGGTCAGGCTCGATTTGGACAACATCCCAATTCGCGAGTGGTGACAACTCTTTTGCGTGCTGATTATAATAGTGGGCTTGTTTCTCTTTTCTCCTCGGTATCTGTTGCCTGGTTGATTCAAGGGGTGGAATTTGTGGCTTCAAAAGTGGTTCTTCGGTTGGTAGTTGTGTTCTGGTTCTACAACTGAACATATAAATCCGTGCCCTCGGTTGGTGTGTTTCTCCAGTTAAGTAAGGATAAGAAGAACTCTGTACCTGATTCTTTGCTCTTCTTCAATAGGCTCTTTGCTGTCTTAACTGCATTATCGACTCTCCCATTGCTCTGGGGATAGAACGGTGAACTTGTGTGGTGTTCTACTCCTGTTGATCTCATAAAGTTAGACAGTTCAACTGAATTGAACGGGGGCCCATTATCGCTAACAACTTCATTGGGAATCCCATGGGTAGAAAAGTGCTTCTTGAGTTTGTCTATGACAACACCTGCACTCTTAGATCTTAAGAGGTCTACTTCAAAATAGCCTGAGTAGTAGTCTACCGTGCAAAGATAGTCCTTGTTTAGTGTAAAAATGTCTATTCCGATTTTCTTCAAGGGCCTGTTTGGGATCTCATGTGAAATAGGGGGTTCTTTGCCTTGTTTGTTACTGAGAGATAGGCACACATCACATTTACTAATAAAATCAGTTATTTCATTGTTGATACCTGGCCAGTAAGCTTTCTCTCTTGCTCGCCTGAGACTTCCTTGGATACCAATGTGGGACTCGTGTAGCTTGATCTTGAACTTTTATCTCAGGGACTTGGGGATAATGCAGCGAAGACCCTTAAAAACAATTCCTTCTACGACTGAGAGCTCATCTCTGACGTTGTAATAAGGGTGAACTGATGCTGGTAGGTCTTCCTTGCGGTCTGCAAA